>MU669080.1:0-33183 GCA_026770625.1 Nicotiana glauca
TTGAGGTTAGATTAGTGGGTATTAATCATAAGAGAGTAAGGAATCGTTACCCAATCGTTGCCTCTGAAAAACCCTAGGAGAATCTCCCAAAACCGAGCTCTCTAACTTGTGTTTTTGTAAAAATGGAAGAAGGGTTCGTTTTGAAATGTTATATTCTGCCAGGTCCTTTGTTCAATGCGATCGCGGGAAGGGAGATGCGATCGCGAAGAAGTAAAAAATTTAAGGCCCTGAAGTTGGTCTATGCGATCGCGACAGGAGGCTATGCGATCGCGTAAGAAAAGGACCCAGTGCTTCGCGATCGCGGAGCTGAATTATGTGATCGCAATAAAGGAATTTTGCCCCTCCAGAAATTACTCTATGCGATCGCGAATGGAAGGGTGCGATCGCATAGAAGAATACCAGATACCAGCAGTTCAGCAATTCAACAAGTTCCAAAAACAACCCGTTGGGCACCCGAAACATGCCCGAGGCCCCCGGGACCTCAACCAAACCTACAGACATATCTCATATTATTATTCAAACTTTTACAAATCCTTAAATCACCCAAAACAACACCGAAAACACGATTTAAGCCAAGATTCAAGCCTATGAACTTAAATTTCTAACCAAACACACTTTCGATCAAAAACCTATCCAAACCTTGTCCGAATGACCTGAAATATTGCACACACATTCCAAATGACGTGACGGAGCTACACAATCTTCCGAAATTCAAATCCGACTCTCAGATCAAAAACTCACTATCGGACCGGAAACTTCAAAAATTCAAACTTCGGCATTTTAAGCCTAAAAGAGCTACGGACCTCCAAATAAAATTCCGAACGCGCTCCCAACCCCAAAATCACCTAACTGAGCTAACGGAACCATCAGATTTCCATTCCGAGGTCGTCTTCACACTGCTCCAAATACGGACCATTTTTCAATTCTTAAGCTCTCATTTAGGGACTAAGTGTCCCAAAACACTCCGAATCCTAATACCGAACGTCTCGGCAAACCAAAATAGTAGAAATGAACTTAGGGAAAGCAGTTAATGGGGAATCGGGGCGTAAATTTTAAAAACGACTGGCCGGATCGTTACAGCACCCCTAGCTAAATTCAGTCTTTGTAAAAGACAAATTGTTTGTATCTAAATATATTGCTAGCTTGCATCTTTATCTTGCCATAATCTGCACTTCAAATCTGCCTACTTTTGCATTTTCTTCCCATTTTTGGATAAAAAAAATAGGCGAAATTGCCTAAATGACACTTATACTTGTGTCACTTTATCAGCCGGTCCCCAAACTCAACAATTTGCCAAATGAACACTTACACTCCTTCAAATCGTGTATAATAAATACTTATGACAGGAGGCTGTCACATGTAACACAATCTCCTTTACGTTGGCTGCCACGTCAAAAGATAATAATGTGTAGATGTCATGTCACATGGTAGATTAAAATAATTAAAATCAAAGATAAAAATAAAAATAAAATCTAAACATTAATCCTCTAATCCCCTCCCTCAAATGGTGTGACTGTTGTGAACAGTAACATAGCAACAGCGAAAAAGCCACTATGCCATTGTCGTGGTGAAAAGACACCGGGCCAGTCCCAAAAGATGCGTCTCACCATTGCGGAAAAACCCCCGCCTAGGCTCCCATCTCATTTCTTCCCAAGCTGCTGCAGATTTCAACAATGGTGGATCGAGTATTGTAGAAAAAAAATCGTCTGGGCAAAACTAATACTTATCATATCGGTTAAGGTTCAAATCGAGTGATTCCAAGCAGTGGAGATTTTTCTCCACTTCAAATACCATGGACCCACCAAGTTTCAGACAATTTCAATGCCGGAATAGTCTCCTCCAACCAGCTGAATATGGTCGGCGAACACCAGTTGGTCGAATATGGAGCTACAAGTATCCAAATTGAACAAGACCAATGCCAATTGACTCCAACTGATCAAGTGATTGATGCCAAACGATCAAACAACAACTATAATGAACCAATTATCACAACAATTCAAAAATAAAATCTGCTGAGCAGACACCGCGTGTTTGATGAACTGCTAAAGTCAGTTTTAACAAGTCTTGCATTGTTTGATTTTTGAAATTAGGGATTACATTTTCTCAAAAATATCTAATCTTTTTAAAGGATTAATTGGGAAAATATGTATAATTTGTGCTTCAAAATCCTCTATGGGTTAATTTTGTGGTGTTGTGATTTTTGAATTTTTTTCGGTTGACCCCTTTTTTGGTTTGTTGGTATTTTGATAGTTTGATGTGTTTCACTTCTACAAAAAGGGCATATAATTGAATTTTAAAAGAGATCTGAATTATTGGCCATAGGATTATAAATTATGATAAAGTTTTAGATTTGAGGGAAGAAACAAGCAAAGAAGATAGGGGAGGAAAGAAAGGAAGAGAGAGAAAAAAAAGAATTTATAGAAAATGTTGGAGAGAGAAAAAAGAAAAGAAGAAAAGCGCAATTTTGTTCAACAATGAAGGATGAACAATCGGGAAAAAGATGGCAGCCAAAAAATAGCACTTCGTGCCTTTTTAGTAGGCCTCACACTCCTTAAACGAGTGTAGCACACGCATTTCAGAAGAAAAAAAAATGCCACATATGATGAGCGGGGTTTAAAATACTCTATTTTTAAGGGTATAAGGGTTTGGTTGACAAAGTTGTAAGTACGAACACCGGCATAACAAAACTGGACAAGTACAGGGGCCTCCCAGGCTATTCTGCCTAAAAAAATAAATCAGGAAGTTTAAGAAGAATTAACTGCATAATTAAGTAAATTAAACGGTAAATAATTTTATTACCTTTTGATTATCATGCGCTAAACTGTTTGCTTTGGCGGGATTTGATGTGAAAAATAGCACGGGCTAGCTAGTTTTCGAACTGGTCATTCAAAAATAGTCAGTGTTTGCAAAGTTATTCAAAAATAGCCACTATTTGCTGCAACACGAAAAGTTCCAGCATATTATGCTGGAACTCCAACACGCGAAAAGCTCTAGTATATTATGCTGGAACGGTATATTATACCGGAACTCCAGTATAATATACTGGAGTTCCAGTATATTACACTGAAATTCTAGTATACTCCTTTCGTTCCAGTTTATGTGAACCTATTTTCTTTTTGGTCCGTTTAAAAAAGAATGACCCATTTCTAAATTTGGAAGCAATTTAGCTTAAACTTCTAATTCTACCATAAATAAGAAGCTTTTATAACCACACAAATACTTTGTGCCCCATTTTAACTTGTTTATGACCATAAATTCCAAAAGTCTTCACTTTTCTTAAACTCCGTGCTTAGTCAAACAGGTTCACATAAATTGGAACACAGGGAGTATTGTACTGGAGTATTTTTTTGGATTTTGAACAGTGTTTTCGTTCAGATTTATCTTTACATGAAAAGTGGCTAAATTTTGATTACTTTTAAAATTGTGGCTATTTTTGTATGATCACTTGTAAATCTGGATATTTTTGAATATTGAAAAGCATTAAAGTTTATATACATAATTAACACAATAAGCTATGTATAAAAAGCTTGTTTTCGCGACTACATAAAATGACAAATGTAAAAACTGAAAGGTGTAAAGTCCGGACGTAATTAAAACTGGGAAAAATTTTATATTAGAATAATTGGGCTCCACACTTATCAATTTTATGGTGCATATTTTAATTTACAACCAACTAGCCAATGGCTAAGATTCAACATCCAACTCCAATAGGATCTCAAAATTACTATTTAATTTTTAAAAAAGATTCCTCAAGCTTTTAAATTAATTTCTGAATCAGTAATTGTGACTCAAATATTAATTCAACAAACCAAATTCATTTGGATGGTAAAAATTAGATTTTTAACAAGCTTAAATATGTGGGTTTAAATTCCAAATTTGATTTTGTGAGAAATTTGGAGTGAGTGTTATTTAGACTTGTTACAAATAGTATATGGAGGTTGTATATAAAATTTGAAGTCATTTAATGGAGATTTGGACTAGTTTTGAACAAGAATTGCAACTGAAAATCGTGGAAGAAGTTCGTTTACATATGCTTGTATAAAGGTGTATAAAAGGGTATAATAGTGTATAAGGCGTGTTTCTACACTCATATACAAGATTATACATAATTATACAAAAACTGACTTCGTCTTCTTCCTTGCGTCTTTTCTAAAATTTAACTCAAATCTTGCTCAAATCTACTCCAAATCACTTCAAATTTAAATTTTGAACTCATTTTGATATTTTCAATCAGTTGGAACAATACTCAATCCAAACAACTAACAAATTCGAAAAAATTCATTTTCAAAAGCAAAGCTTTGAATGGTCTTCAATGGTGGACTTCTACTCTTTAATTTTCTTTCACTGCAAGCAGGTGACACAAGAGGAGAAGTAGAAAATACACGGCCCTTTGAAGCTTATGTAAAAGATGTGATAAGAAGAGAGAGTGAAAGCAATAGTTGTGAGAATAAAGAATTAACTCTATAGCTTTTAGAAGCAATGGTTGTAAGAACACATATTTTGAATTTACAAGTGCTTTCAAAATATGTACAATGTGGGTTAGGTGGGGTAAAACTTAAAAATATGGGCTATTTTTTGTTATATTCTTTCTTAAAACTGAAAGGTGTAAAGTCCATCAATTCCTTCGGGAGCTTGGGTTAAAACAAAAACTCCAATCCTTTTCATCCAGAGTTGGTGGGGAACCACTTTGCACCTCATTTTTTGAAAGATGCAGAATTTTGAGTACGATGTCGAGAGATCTATATGTTAATAAAAGTTCGTAGCAAGCCACCATTTAAATAGATTGGTTCATGAAGAAAATTTTATTTTGTGTCTCACATACACATGTGAGGGCTTTGATTATTTGACAAATTGATTCATTTGTCCCATTTGTTTACTTTGAAGATGAAACTAGAAAAGGCTATTTAAAAGTCATTTAATATACCTAATTAAGGACAAAAATAAGTAATAATATAATTATCAAAATGGTAAGATGTGATGACCCAAAAGGTCATCTTATGTTTTAGAACTTGATTCAGTATTCCGAGGCCTTCAAACCTCATTTTATTTCTCCTCGATTTGCGTGCACAATTCGGCATGTTTTTTGAAAGCTTTTATGTGGAAATTTGAGAAAAATAATAATTTTTGCCTTTAAAAATTAATTTTAGTTGAATTTGGTCAACGTTTTGAGTAAACGGAACCGGACATGTGTTTTGACAGTCCTGATGGTTCCGTAGTAAAGTATGAGACTTGGGCATATGCCCGAAATCGAATTTTCTTAGCCCGAGTAATGAATTTTTGTTAAAAACTATAAGTTTGAAAATCTAATTGTTTAAAAAAATTTATTAATATTTGATCTCGTTGGTATTGGGCTTGTATTTTGATTCTGGAGTGCGGTACATGTTCAATATAATATATAAGTCATGTCTGTGAAATTTGGTGAAAAACGAAGTTTATTTGATGTGATTCGGCCATCCGGTTTTTAAAATAGGAATTTCAAAGTGTTCTTAAGAATTTCATGTGATTTGGAGCTAAATTTATAGCTCCAGGTGTTATATTGGCAATTTGATGGCACGAGCAAGTTCGTATGATGTTTTAAGACTTATATGCATGTTTGGTTTGGATTATCGAGGGCTCGTGTGAGTTTCTGATAGGCTACGGGGTGTTTTGGAACTTAGCAAATTTTGCTAGTATAGTTGAACTTGTTGCCGGCCTCTGACCTCGCATTTGCGAGATCAGGCATCACAATTGCGACCCTGCAGGTTTCGCATTTGCGAGGCTTTCATCGTAAATGCGAAGAAAAACTGGGCCAATAGTTCTCGTATTTGTGAGGTTACCTTCGCAGTTGCGAAGGAAGTCTGGGAGTGGTAAAGATCACAAATGCGATATTTTACTTGCATTTGCGAGGTTTAGTGATCGCAATTGCCACATTTTCCTTGCATTTGCGAAGGCAAGCAGTATTGTGAGGTGCTTCGCAATTGCGATAGCTCCTTCGCATTTGCGAGCTTCGCATTTGAGAAGCTCAGGTCGCAAATACGACATCTACAACTTTGTAAAAGGGACGTAGACGGGATTTTTTATTCATTTCACAAATTTTCAAAACCTAAACCTCAAGAGAGGATTTTTCAAAGACCATTTCTTCCCCAAATCATAGGTAAGTCATTCTTAACTCATTTCTTTCAATCTTTCACTTCTTTTAACAAGATTTCAACCTAGAATCTAGGGTTTATATGGTGGTATTGGGGATTTTTGGGTAGAAACTAGGGTTTTAGACCTCGAATTGAGGTAGGATTTCCAAAATAATTGTATATCCGGGCTCGGGGGTGAATGATTCATCGGATTTTTGTCCAAATTTCGGGTTTGGACCAAGCGGACCCGGGTGTTGACTTTTTTAAAAATGGCCTAAATTGAATTCCTTACTATCATGGGTAGTTCCTAAGGCTTAAATTGAATTGTTTGGTTGGTAATTTACTAGATTCTATTTGACTGAAGGCTTGTGTATAGGGAAAGCGGTGATTGAGCATTAAGTTTGGCCGAAGGAGTAAGGTAAGTGTTGTGGCTAACCTTAGATTGAGGGAATAGGTGTTATTTGCTTACTTATTACGTGTTTAGGTGTTGAGTACAACGTATAGGTAAGGTGGTGAGTATCTATAAGTTGTTGTTGGGTCATAGCATGTGAGTGAGTCTTATTTTTTGTAACGACCAGACCGGTCGTTTTGAGCCCTAGCACGTCGTTCAGTAGTCTGAGGCCATGAGCAGCTTCATTTCAAGTATTGTGACTTGTTCGCATGGTCGGAATTTAAATTCAGGAAGATCCGAGTTAAATTTAAATGAAAATTATCATTTGAGAAACTTAAAGTTGAAAGAATGAATTAGGATTGGATTTTTGAGTTAACGACCTCGGAATCGGGATCTGAAGGTTCCAGCATGTTCGTATGATGATATCAGACTTGGGCATATACCCGGTATGGGTTTTGGATAACCCGAGATGTTTGGCTTGGAGTGCATTTCAGCATTATCGATGTCTGTTTAGGATTTCAAGACTGTGAATAGCTCCGTATGATAATTCTGGAGTTGGGAGCGCGATCGGAAGTGAATTCGGAGGTCCGTAGGTCATTTTGAAGCCATTTGGCTAAAGATAGAAATTTGAAGGTTTTTGGGAAGTTTGACCGATAGTGGACTTTTTGATATCGGGGTTGGAATCCGATTCCAGAAGCTGGAGTAGGTTCGTAATGTCAAATATGACTTGTGTGCAAAATTTGAGGTCAATCGGACATGATTTGATAGGTTTAAACATCGGAAATAAAAGTTGGAAAATTCAAAGTTCATAAAGCTTGAATCGGGGTGTAATTCATGGTTTTAGCGTTGTTTGATGTGATTTGAGGCTTCGAGCAAGTCCGTAAGGTGTTATGGGATTGGTTGGTATGATTGGTTGGGATCTCGAGAGCCTCGGGTGGATTTCAGATGGTTAACGGATCGAAAAAGTGGAATTTGGGAGGGCTTGAGATTTGCTGCTTCTGTCATAACCGCATCTGCGGTTCTTGGACCGCAGATGCGGTCAAATGCTCGCAGAAGCGGAAGGGGGCCAGGTCCAAGGAAATTGCAGAAGCGGCACAGGGACCGCAGAAGTGGTTCCGCTTAAGCGGCCCCCAGACCGCAGAAGCGGAAGCAGCTGGGCCAGTGAGATGTTTTAAGTTCGGGGTTGAGTTCATTTCAACCACATTTTTCTTCCATTGGAGTCGATGGGGAGCAGCTTGGCGGTGCCATTTTCGTCACTTGTCATGAGGTAAGTAATTTATGCTAGCTTTGAGTTAAATATAAGGTTTATACATGGATTTAAGCATGAAAATTAGTGTAAATTTGGAGTTTTGGTTGAAAACCTAAGAAATTAGAAATCTTGGATTTTGATCACGATTTTGAGTATGGAATTAAGAGAAAATCATATATTTGAGTTCGCGAGTTCATGGGTAAAGTTTATCTTTGAAAAATTTCGGATTCCGGGCACCTGGGCCCGAGGGCATTTTTGTCAACCTTTCGTTCGGGGTTAGGAATTTTTATAAATTGGTTTGTAAATTATAATTGAGCGTATATTAATGGATTTATATGACCTTTGGCTAGTTTTGGAGCATTGTGCGTTGGTGTAAGTCTTCGGAAGAATGCAGAATGCCGGTTGTGGATCTTCGGAGCAAGGTGAGTCTCCTTTCTAATCTTGTGAGGAGGAATTTACCCCATAGGTGAGTTAAATTGGTTATGTGCTCCTATTTGTGGGGGCTACGTACGCACGAGGTGACGAGAGTCCGTGCATAGCTACTATTATGCTATTGTCCGGGTAATCTAGGACCCAAAAAACATGTTATACTTGGATTACTGTGAACCCATTGACAATTTGAATTGTTTAAATCACCTTCAATTGGTAAAGGAATTTAAAAAGAGATTTAATATGGTATTTTCCCTGAAATGTTAAAAAGAGAAATTTGTCTAATTGGTTGATTATCCCCGATAAGCTCTTAATTTCCTACTTGAGCATGTATTTTATGTGTGCCTGCATCGCATGGATGATTCGCGAGCAGGATATGTGTTTATTTATGGAACGGGCCGAATGCCTCGGTGAGAATAGATGCATCTATGGTTCGTGCCGCTCGACACTCGGCAGTGCACAGTTTACATTCCTGTTGGAGCGGGTCGTCGCCTCGGTTTAATTTGCGCATGTTTATCTGTTACTTGAAAATTGTAAATGTGGAATTGGCCATACGTGGCTTGATACAAAACTGATAAGATAATAAAGAACAGACTTTAGAAGCCCTTGATTTTTTGTTGAAGGTGTTTACCTGTTTTTCTGGATTCACAATTAGAACTTCTATACAAATCCATGATTATCCTTGCACTTATAAAATATTGCTAATTGACCTGTAGTGAGTGTCGGAGTTGGCTATATCGTCTCTGCCCCTTCGGGATTAGGCGGGACACTCACTGAGTATACGTTGATTACGTACTCATACTACACTTCTGTACATTTTTGTTGCATAGGTATTTATACCTCTAGCAACCTACGGGGCGTGGTAGCACGAACGTTTCTGGGACTAGTTGAGCTGCATCATTCGAGGCGACCGCAGCTAGGGTAGTCCCTTCCAGTGTACTGCATTTACTTTTTGTCCATTGTATTCCGGACGGATGTTGTATTTTATTTTCCTTACCAGTAGTTGCTCATGCACTTGTGACACCGGGTTTCTGGGATGGTTTGAAGTATTGTATTAACTGTTTAATATTTAAATTTGATTTGAAACTATTTCCTTTAAAATCTCTTAATAATGAAGGAAAATCCTGGATTTCAAAAGTGTTAAAATAAGATTTAATTAAGTATTTGAGTTGGCTGGCCTGACGGCGGTGTCCAGCGCCACCACGACCCTTAGTGGATTTTGGGTCGTGACAACATGGTATCAGAGCACTAGGTTCCCGTCGGTCTCACGAGTCATGAGAAAGTCTAGCAGAGTCTCGTGGATCGGCACGGAGACGTCTGTACTTATCCTCGGGAGGCTGCAGAGCTATTAGAAGTACTTCCCTTCTTGGTTTCCTTATCGTGCGGTTCGATTCCTTTGAGGCTTATGCCTTTCATTTCTTCCTACTCAATCTTACGTGAGCGCTTGTTATAAATCGAAAGTTGAGGAATTGTAATGGCACTACAAATGTGGTGCGGGATGATTCTCCCGGTACAGTTGATTGGACTATTATAGTCGTATTTCGGAGGGATATTATATTGTTTCAGCTCAGTAACAGACCTTCTAAGAGCCTTGAGGCTAGGCGCATATTGCCATAATGCTTATGAGCGATTATTCCGTAGTGTTGTCGTGATGGTAGAGTGTTTGCCCACGTGTTGAGGTAGTGAATGAATTGAAGAATTTAACGAGCTAATGTGCTCAACCAAGTTGTGATAACACGGGAAGGTGCACGAGGTGATGGGCAGTGATTTCAGGATACTTCGGTATAGTTCTCAGCACGTTCGAGGACGAACGTATGTTTAAGTGGGAGAGAATGTAATGACCCAACTGGTCGTTTTGAGCCCTAGTGCGTCGTTTAGCAATCTGAGGCCATGAGCAGCTTCATTTCAGGTATTGTGACTTGTTCACATGGTCGGAATTTAAATTCAGGAAGATCGGAGTTAAATTTAAATAAAAATTCTCATTTGAGAAGCTTAAAGTTGAAAGAATGAACTAGGATTGGATTTTTGAGTAAACGGCCTCAAAATCGGGATCACAAGGTTCCAGCAGGTTCGTATGATGATATCGGACTTGGGCTTATGCCCGATTTGGGTTTTGGATAACCCGGGAGCGTTTTGGCGCCTATTGTGGAAGTTAGCATTTTGGAAGAAATATCTTAAGTTTGGCTTGGAGTGCATTTCAGCGTTATCAATGTCCGTTTGGGATTCCGAGACTGTGAATAGCTCCGTATGGTGATTCTGGAGTTGGGAGCGCGATCGGAAGTGAATTCGGAGGTCCGTAGGCCACTTTGAAGCCATTTGGCTGAAGATAGAAATTTGAAAGGCTTTTGGGAAGTTTGACCGGAAGTGGACTTTTTGATATCGGGGTTGGAATCCGATTCCGGAAGCTGGAGTAGGTTCATAATGTCAAATATGACTTGTGTGCAAAATTTGAGGTCAATCGGACATGATTTGATAGGTTTAAACATCGGAAATAGAAGTTGGAAAGTTCAGAGTTCATAAAGCTTGAATCGGGGTGTAATTCATGGTTTTAGTGCTGTTTGATGTGATTTGAGGCTTCGAGCAAGTCCGTAATGTGTTATGGGATTGGTTGGGGTCCCGGAGGCCTCGGGTGGATTCCGGATGGTTAACAAATCGAAAAAGTGGAATTTGGGAAGGCTTGAGATTTGCTGATTCTGTCATAATCGCATCTGCGGTTCTTGGACCGCAAAAGCGGGACTGCAGATGCGGTCAAACGCTCGTAGAAGCGGAATGGGGCCAGGTCCAAGGAAATCGCAGAAGTGGCCCAGGGACCGCAGAAGCGGTTCCCTTAAGCGGCCCCCAGACCGCAGAAGCAGTCAGCTTCCTTTTGCCCAAAGCCGCAGAAGCGGCAAAAAGTCGCAGAAGCGGAAGCAGCTGGGGCAGTGAGATGTTTTAAGTTTGGGGTTGAGTTCATTTCAACCCCATTTTTCTTCCATTGGAGTCGATGGGGAGCAGTTTGGAGGTGCCATTTTCGTCACTGTCATGAGGTAAGTAATTTGTGCCAGCTTTGAGTTAAATACAAGGTTTATACATAGATTTAAGCATGAAAATTAGTGTAAATTTGGGATTTTGGTTGAAAACCTAAAAAATTAAAAATCTTGGATTTTGATCACGATTTTGAGTATGGAATTAAGAGAAAATCATATATTTGAGTTCGCGAGTTCATGGGTAAATTTTATCTTTGAAAAATTTTGGATTCCGGGCACGTGGGCCCGAGGGCATTTGTGTCAACCTTTGATTCAGGTTTAGGAATTTTTATAAATTGGTTTGTAAAGTATAATTGAGCATATATTAATGGATTTATATGATCGTTGGCTAGTTTTGGAGCATTGTGCGTTGGTGTAAGTCTTCGGAAGAATGCAGAATGCTAGTTGTGGATCTTCGGAGCGAGGTGAGTCTTATTTCTAATCTTGTGAGGGGGAATTTACCCCATATGTTAGTTAAATTAGTTATGTGCTCCTATTCGTGGGGGCTACGTACGCACGAGGTGACGAGTGTCACTCTTATGCTATTGTCCGGGTAGTCTAGGACCCAAAAAGCATGTTATACTTGGATTACTGTGAACCCATTGATAGTTTGAATTGTTTAAATCACCTTCAATTGGTAAAGGAATTTAAGAAGAGATTTAATATGAAATTTTCCCTGAAATGTTAAAAAGAGAAATTTGTCTAATTGGTTGATTATCCCCGATAAGCTCTTAATTTCCTATTTGAGCATGTATTTTATGTGTGCCTGCGTCGCATGGATGATTCGCGAGCAGGATATGTGTTTATTTATGGAATGGGCCGAATGCCTCGGTGAGAATAGATGCATCTATGGTTCGTGCTGGCTCGACCCTCAGCAGTGCACAGTTTACATTCCTGTTGGAGTGGGTCGTCGCCTCGGTGTAATTTGCGCATGTTTATCTGTTGCTTGAAAATTGTAATGGTAGAATTGGCCCTGCGTGGCTTGATATAAACTAATAAGATAATAAGAACAGACTTTAGAAGCCCTTGATTTATTATTGAAGGTGTTTACCTGTTTTTCTGGCTTCACAATTAGAACTTCTATACAAATCCATGATTATCCTCGCATTTATAGAATATTTCTAATTGACCTCTAGTGAGTGTCGGAGTTGGCTATATCGTCTCTACCCCTTCGGGATTAGGCGGGACACTCACTGAGTACATGTTGATTACGTACTCATACTACACTTCTGTACATTTTTGTTGCACAGGTATATATACCTCTAGCAGCCTACGGGGCGTGGCAGCACGGACGTTTCTGGGACTAGGTGAGCTACATCATTCGAGGCGACCGCAGCTAGGGTAGTCCCTTCCAGTGTACTGTATTTACTTTCTGTCCACTGTATTCCGGACGGATGTTGTATTTTATTTTCCTTATCAGTAATTGCTCATGCACTTGTGACACCGGGTTTCCGGGATGGTTTGAAGTATTGTATTAACTGTTCAAAATTTGATTTGAAACTATTTCCTTTAAAATTTCTTAATAATGAAGGAAAATACTAGATTTCAAAAGTGTTCAAATAAGATTTAATTAAGTATTTGAGTTGGCTGGCCTGACAGCGGTGTCCGGCGCCACCACGACCCTTAGTGGATTTTGGGTCGTGACATTCTTGCAACTGTTGTATTTTTTATCATATTATTCCTATGTAGACTAGTTATTCAGTTTTTTTAGAAGCTTATTCTCGTGTTTTATTAAATTTGGTGTCCATCGGGTTTGTACCCGAAGTTGAGATGGTATTGTGGAACTAAGAGTTAAAGTAAGGCTTGTTTTTGCCATTATTGTTGTCTCTTTTTTGGTGAGGAAGAGTGATAAAGCACGAAGGGTGATGTCGTACACGTTTCTATTACTTATGTGGTGAGATTCAGTGATAAAGCACAAAGGATGATGCCATGCATATTTCTATTATTCCCGTGGTGAAGTTGAGTGGTAAAGCACGAAGGCTGATGCCGTGCACGTTTCTATTATTGTTTATCTGGTGAGGTTGAGAGTAAAAGCATGAAGGAAGATGTCGTGCATAATTTATTTTTGTTGTGATTACCAGTACAAGGTGTATTTGCTGTTCAAATTCCTCTACTGCTGTGATTCTTTATTTTGGTACCCCTTAGCATGTTTTCCCTCCCGTTAATTTCTGCTTAGCTTCTATTAGTTGTTATTCTGCTAGCATATTGTTTAACTGCACAGGTTTATGTATGTGATTTGTCCTAGCCTCGTCACTACTTCACTAAGGTTAGGCTCGGCACTTACCAATACACGGGGTCGGTTGTCCTAATACTGCACTCTGCACTTCCTGTGCAGATTTCGATACTGGACCGTATCGACTCGAGTTGAGTTGCCGCCTTCAGACCCACAAGAGACCCAAGGTAGATCTGTCGGCGTTCGTAGACCCTGGAGTCCCCTTCTAGTTATTCCAGTTTACTGTTTCTTTTAATTCAAAGACAGTTGTATTTTTTTCAGCCAATATTTGTAGTGACTCTTAGGAGTTCGTGAATTATAACACCAATTTCTGGGTAGTTGTGTTCAAGTACTTGGGTTATTATGAAATTCTGCACTCTTTTAATCTGAGTTGGTTAATTGTTGTTATTTACTGATTTGTTCAAGGTTTAGAATATTAAATCTTTAATTATTTGCTTGCCTAGCATCCGAAAAGTTAGGCGCCATCACAGTCCTGATGATGTGAAATCTGGATCAAGACAAGTTGGTATCAGAGCACTAGGTTGCCTAGGTCTCACAATTCTCGAACAAGCTAGGTAGAGTATGAGGAATCGGTACGCAGACGTCTCTGCTTATCCCCTAAAGGCTACAGAGTTTAGGAATAATTTCACTTCCAGTCTTCTATGTCCTGCGATTTGATCTCTCAATGCTAATTGAACTCACTACTCTTGTTCTTTCGGAGATGGCGAGATCATGTACCGCTTCTTCAGTTAGGAAGCAGCCATAGCGCCCAGTGGAAGCTCCTATGAGGGGCAGAGGACGAGACCGAGGCAGGGTCAGGGTTCAGCCTCAAGCTCGAGCAACAACACCAGCGGTAGAGCCTCAAGTAGAGTTTGATGAGGAGGCTCCAGCCCAGATCATTCCAGCAGGGCCAACTTAGGTTCCAGAGGGGTTCATTGCCACCCCGGTACTTCAGGATACTTTGGTCCGTCTAATGGGCCTTATGGAGAGTGTTGCTCAGGTCGGCACATCGCCTGTAGCACCAGCCGTCTCTCAGGCTGGGGGAGGATTCCAGACTCCCGTCACTCACACTCCGGAGTAGATGGCTCTCCAGTTTTAGACTCCAGCATCTTAGCTAATTGGGGTAGTTTTGCCGGGTGTTATAGCACAGACTGGCGATGGATCATCTATTCTTCTAAGGCTTTGTGAAGATTGGATAGGTTTATAAGCTTTTCACCACTCACTATAGCGGTACATCTTTAGAGGATCCCCAAGACTATCTGGACAGTTGTCATGAGTTGTTACGTAACATGTGGAGACCAACGGGGTTGACTTTGTTGCCTTCCATTTGTCAGGTTCCACTAAAAAATGGTGGAGGGATTTTTGTTTGGCATAACCAGCTGGGTCACCTGCTTTGACTTGGGACCAGTTCTCTCAGTTATTTCTCGATAAGTTCCTTCCTGTTACACTGAGAGAGAAGTTCGAACGTCTCCAGTAGGATAGTATGTCCATTACTAGTATGAGACCCGTTTTATTGATTTGACCTGCCATGCTCTTCTTATACTCCCCACCGAGAGAGAGAGAGAGAGAGAGAGAGAGGAGGTTTATTGAGGGACTTGCTCAGCCTATCAGATTGAAGATGGCTAAGGAGACATGGAGCGAGATTTCTTTCCACGATGCAGCCAATATTGCCAGACGAGTTGAGGTAGTTTTAGCTCAGGGGTATGGTTAGGGGTATGACAAGGGGCCTCATCACTCCGCTGGATTCAGTGGGCCTTATCTGGAGGCTGGGGTACTTTTTGGTAGAGGCCATCCTCCCACGCTGTTTCATTCAGCACTTTAAGCTTCTCATGGTGCTCCAGGCGGACGTAGCTCTCATATGCAGTATTATGATCAGCTAGCCTATGGTGCACCACCAGCTCTTATCAGTGTACGTCCGCTCCAGAGTTTTCAGGGTGGTTACTCAGACCGCCAGGGTTCGTTTCAAGGTCATCAGCCACAGCAGTCGAGATCTTGTTATACTTGTGGCGATCTGAGGCATATTTCTAGGTATTGCCCTCGAGTATCGAGTAGTTCTCAGCATCAAGGTTCTCATGCCATGGTCCCGACACCGGGTGTTCCATCGCCCGCTCAGCTAGCTAGAGGTAGGGGTCAAACAGCTAGAGGTAGAGGTAGAGGATTAGAGGTAGAGGTCAGGCCACTAGAGGTGGAGGCCAGCCAGACAGGGCCCGTCTTCGAGATGTAGTTCAGACTAGTGGGGCTCAGCCCCAATGTTATACTTTTCTAGCCAGGCTTGAGGTTGTGTCATTTAACGCGGTTATCATAAGTACGGTTTCACTTTGCAATAGAGATACCTCAGTATTATTTGATCCGAGATCTACTTATTCGTATGTATCATCCTATTTTGCTTCATATTTGGTTGTGCCTCATGATTCTTTGGGTGCTCCCGTTTATGTGTCCACGCCGGTGGGGGATTATTATTGTATATCGTGTTTATCATTTGTGTGTAGTCATTATTGGAGGTCTTGATACTCGTGTAGATCTCCTACTTTTCGATATGGTTGACTTTAATGTCCTTTTCAGGATAGATTGGTTGTCACCTTATCATGCTATATTGACTGTCACACCAAGACCATAACCTTAGCCTTATCAAGTTTGCCTCGATTAGAGTGGAGAGGGACTCCTGGTCATTCTACCGGTAGGGTTATTTCTTATATGAAGGCTCGCGCATGGTCGCAAACGATTGTCTAGCTTATTTGTCTTATGTCTGCGATTCTATCGCGGAGGTTCTTCCATGGATTTTGTACTAGTTGTTCTAAAGTTTCAAAAGGTATTTCCTACAGAACTATTGGGATGCCGCCATACAGGGATATTGAATTCTGTATTGATATAGTTTCGGGCACTCAGCCCATTTCTATTTTGACATACCGTATGGCCTCGCCGGAGTTGAAAGAGTTGAAGGAGCAGTTAGAAGATTTGCTTGATAATGGCTTTATTAGACCTAGTGTCTCTCCTTGGGGGTGTGACGGTGTTTCTTGTAAAGAATAAGGATGGATCGATGTGGATATGCGTAGATTATTGGCAGTTGAACAAAGTCACCATCAAAAACAATTATCCTTTGCCGATGATTGATGACTTATTTGATCAGCTTCAGGGTGCCAAAGTGTTTTCAAAGATCGATTTGAAGTCTGGGTACCATCAGTTGAGGATTAGGGCATCCAACGTTCCCAAGACAGCTTTTCGGACTCGATATGGCATTATGAGTTTCTTAAGATGTCATTTGGGCTGACAAATACCCCAACAGTATTTATAGATTTCATAAACCGGTGTTCAAGCCTTACCTAGATTCCTTTATGATTGTGTTTATTGATGATATCTTGATCTACTCCCACAGCCGAGAGGAGCATGAGCAGCATCTTCAAATCATTCTTCAGACTCAAAGAGACAGCCAGTTGTATGCTAAGTTTTTGAAATGTGAGTTTTGGTTGAGTTCAGTTGCTTTCTTGGGTCACATTGTATCTACAGAGGGTATTCAGGTGGATCCTACAAAGATTGAGGCCTTTCAGAATTGTCCTAGACCTACCTCAGCCACAGAGATCTCGAGTTTCTTGGCCTGCGATTTATGGAGGGGTTTTCATCTATAGCACCACCGAGGACCAGGTTGACCTAGAAGGATGCCCTGTTCAGATGGTCGAACGAGTGTGAGGCAAGCTTTTAGAAGCTCAAGGCTCTAACTACGGCACCGATATTGGTGTTGCCCACAGGTTCAGGGCGCTATACAGTATATTGTAATGCATCTCGTATTGGACTTGGTGTGGTATTGATGTAGGGTGGCAAGGTTATTGAATATGCTTCATGGCAGCTGAAAATTGATGAGAAGAATTATCCAGTTTATGACTAGGAGTTAGAAGACATTGTTCATGCATTGAAGATTTAGAGGCACTATCTATATGGCACGTCGTGTAAGCTGTTCATGGATCATCAGAGTTAGCAGTACTTGTTCAAGCAAAAATAGCTCATTAAGGTAGAGCATGTGATTGGAGATATTGAAAGACTATGATATCACCATCTTGTATCATTCCGGGAAGGCCAATGTAGTGGTTGATGCTTTGAGTAGGAAGTCAGCTCGTATGGGCAGTCTTGCATACATTTCAGTCGGTGTGAGACCAATTGCATTAGATGTTCAAGCGTTAGCCAATCAGTTTGTAAGGTTGGATGTTTCTGAGCCCAATCATGTTTTAGCTTGCACAGTTGCTCGGTCTTCCTTATTTGAGCGTATCAGTGAGCGGTAGTATGATGACCCTCGTTTGCTTGTCCTTAGGGACACAATGTGGCACGGTTGTACCAAGCAGGTTACGGTTGGAGATGATGGAGTTTTGAGGATGCAGGGTCGTGTTTGTGTTCCAAATGTGGATGAGCTTCATAAGTTTATTCTAGAGAAGGCCTACAGTTCCATGTATTCTATTCATCCGGGCGCCGCCAAGATGTATCAGGACTTGCGGCAGCATTATTGGTGGAGAAAGATGAAGAAGGATATTGTTGCATATGTAGCTCGGTGTCTAAATTGTCAACAAGTAAAGTACGAGCATCAGAGACCTGGTGTTTTGCTTTAGAAGATAGAGATCCATGAGTGGAAGTGGTAGTGTATCACTATGTATTAGACTCAAAGGAAGCTCGACGTAGTTAAGGTTATTGTGGATAGGCTGACTATGTCAGCGCATTTTATTCTTGTGGTAGTTTCCTATTCTTCGGAGCGGTTGATAGAGATTTATTTTCGTGAGATAGTTTGTCTTCATGGTGTGCCCATGTCTATCATTTCTGATTAAGGTACGTAGTTTACCTCATATTTTTTAGGGCAGTACAGCGTGAGTTGGGTACGTGGGTCGAGTTGAGCACAACATTTCACCCTCAGACGGCCGGACAGTCTGAGCATACCACCCAGATCTTGGAGGATATGCTCCGCACATGTTTTATTGACTTTGGAGGTTCTTGGAATTACTTCTTATCATTAGGGGGGGTCCCTATGCGGCATTACATGGTAAACTGTGTCGATCGTCGGTTGGGTGGTTTGAGCCGGAGGAGGCTCGGTTATTGGGTACTGATTTGGTGTAGGATGCCTTGGATAAGGTTAAGATCATTCAGGATAGGCTTCGTACAACTCAGTCCAGACAAAAGAGTTATGACGACCATAAGGTTCATGGTGTAGCATTCATGGTCGAAGAGAGAGTGTTCCTTTGGGTGTCGCCCATGAAGGGCGTTATGATATTTGGGAAGAAGGGCAAGTTAAGCCCTAGGTTCATAGGGCCTTTTGAGATTCTTGATTGAGTGGGGGAGGTGGCTTATAGACTGGCGTTTCCACCAGATTTATAAGCGGTACATCCAGTGTTTGTGTCCATGCTTCTAAAATATCACGGTAATCCATCCCACGTGTTAGATTTCAGCACTGTCTATTTGGATAATGATTTGACCTACAAGGAGGAGCAGGTAGCCATTTTAGACCGGCAGGTTTGTCAGTTGATATCGAAGAGTTATCCTTCGGTTCGAGTGTAGTGAAGAGGTCAACCTGTTGAGGCAATTACCTACGTGGCCGAGTCCGATATGCGGAGCAGATATCCCCACCTTTTCCCCAGCTCAGGTACTTTTCTATGTCCGTTCGAGGATGAACGGTTGTTTTAGAGGCAGAGAATGTAATGACTCAAAAGGTCATCTTATATTTTAGAATTCGATTTAGTGTTTTGAGGCCTTCAAAACCTCAATTTGTTCCTTCTCGATTTGCATGCGCAGTTCGAAGGCATTTTCGGAAAGCCTTTATGAGTAAATTTGAGAAAAATAATAATGTTTTCCTTTAAAAGTTGATTTTAGTTGACGTCGGTCAATGTTTTGAGTAAACAGACCCGGACCCGTATTTCGACGGTCCCGGTGGTTCTGTAGTGAAATATGGGATGTGTGCGTATGCCCAGAATTGGATTCAGAGGTCCCTAGCTCGAGTAATAATTTTTTGTCAAAAATTGTATGTCTAAAAATCTAATGGTTTAAAGAAATTGATTAATGTTTAATCTCATTGGTACCGTGCCCGTATTTTGATTCTGGAGCCCGGTACAGGTTCAATATAATATTTTAGTCATGTCTGTAAAATTTGGTGAAAAATGGATTGATTTGACATGATTCGGGCGTCCAGTTGTGAAAATAGGAATTTCAAAGTGTTCTTGAGAATTTCATGTGATTTGGTGCTAAATTCGTAGTTCAAGGTGTTATATTGGTGATTTGGTCACACGAGCAAATTTGTATGATGTTTCAAGACTTGTGTGCACGTTTAGTTTGTAGCCTGAGGGGCTCGGGTGAGTTTTGGATAGGCTCGAGGTGTTTTGGAACTTAAAAAATTTTACTGGTATAGATGAACTTATTGCAAGCCGCTAATCTTGCATTTGTGAGATTAGTCATCGCAATTGCAAACCCTGAAGGTTCCGCATTTTCTAGGCTTTCATCACAAATGCGAAGAACATTTGGGGCAGTAGTTCTCGCGCAATTGCGAAGGGAGTCTAGGAGAGGTAAGGATCGCAAATGCTATCTTTTGCTCGCATTTGCAAGGTTCAGTAATCGCAATCGCAACACTTTACTCGCATTTGCGAAGGCAGCAAGATTGTGAAAGGCGTTTCAATTGCAATAGCTTCTTCGTATTTGCGAAGCTCAGGTCACAAATGCGACATCTGAACCTGTGTAAAAGGGACTTAGACGGGATTTTTGATTCATTTCCCAAATTTTCAAAACCTAAGCCTCAAGAGGCGATTTTCCAAAGACCATTTATTCCCCAAATCATAGGTAAGTCATTCTTTACTCATTTCGTTCAATCTTTCACTTCTTTTAAGAAGGTTTCAACCTAGAATCTAGGATTTTCACAGTGGAATTGAGAATTTTTGGGTAGAAACTAGGAATTTCGTAATTTGGGAATTTAGATCTCAAATTGAGGTCATATTCCAAAACCAATAGTATTCCAAAACCAATAGTATATCCAGGCTCGGGGATGAATCGGGTCTTGGTCCAAATTTTGGGTTTGGACCAAGCGGGCCTGGGTGTTGACTTGTGTTGCCTTTTTTAAAAATGGCTTAAATTGAATTCCTTACTATCACGGGTAGTTCCTGAGGCTTAAATTGAATTGTTTGGTTGGTAATTTGGTAGATTCCATTGGTCTGGAGGGTTGTGTATTGGGAAAGTAGTGATTGATCCTTTAGTTTGGCCGAAGGAACGAGGTAAGTATTGTGGCTAACCTTAGCTTGAGGGATTTGATTTCTTGTTACATGTTCGGATGTTGAGTACAACATATAGGTGAGGTGACGAGTATCTATACGTTGTTTTCGGGTCATATCATGTGAGTGAGTCTTATTCATACAAATGTTGTATTTTTGATCATATTGTTCATGTGTAGACTAGTTATTTGATGTGTTGGGAAGTTTGTTATCACGTTTTATTGAATTTGGTGTTGATGGGGTTTGTACCCGAAGTTGAGATTGATGTTGTGTACCTAAGTGTTGAAGTAAGACTTGTTCTTGCCTTTATTGTTGTCTCTGTTTTGGTAAGGGAGAGTGATAAAGCACGAAGGGTGATGCTGTTCACGTTTCTATTACTTATATGATGAGGTAGAGTGATAAAGAACGAATGGTGATGCCGTGCACATTTCTATTATTCATGTGGTGAGGTTGAGTGGTAAAGCACGAAGGGTGATGCCGTGCACGTTTCTGGTATTATTTATTTTGTGAGGTTGAGAGTAAAAACACGAAAGGTGATGCCTTGGATAATTTCTTTTTGCTGTGATTACTTGTGATTACTAGTTCAAGGTGTATTAGCTGTTTAAATTCCTCTACTGTTGTGATTCTTTATTTTGGTAACCCCTTAGCATGTTTCCCCTCCCGTTAATTTCTGTTTAGCTTCTATTAGTCAGTATTCTGCTAGCATATTGTTTAACTGCACATGTTTATGTATGTGTGTTGTCCAAGCCTCGTCACTATTTCGCCGAGGTTAGGCTCAGCACTTACCAGTACATGAAGTCGGTTGTACTAATACTGCACTTTGCACTATCTGTTCAAATTCAGGTACTGGACCGTGTTGACTCGAGTTGAGTTGCCGCCTTCAGATCTACAGGAGACCCAAGGTAGATCTGCCGGCGTTCGTAAACCCTGGATTCCCCTTCTCACTATTTCAGTCTCTATTTTAGAAGGCAGAATTGGGATTCTCCAGGACTTGTCCTAGGGTGGAGCACCCGTAAAATGCCCCTGGACTTATGTGTGGGGCTTAGTTCTGTGAGTATCACGACCCTAGTTCACCAACCGTGAACATGTCATGACGGCACCTGGTCCCCATGACCGGGTAAGCCTATTATTGCGGAAACATAATAATTGCGGAAAAATAGAGAAAATCAAATTAAATATCTAAAGGAAAGTGTACTGAATGCCGCTCGGCATGTACAACTCGACAAAACAAATCTAAAACAATTCCCAAAACCCGGAAACTCACGAGCAACACAGGCTACAGAAGTATATAGTATGGCTCCAAAACTCCAGAATATCTAACAACCGAAAGAGAGAAAACTAAGTACTAAATATAGAGTAAGATGGAGACTCGTCAGTTTGCAGACGCAGGAGATCTACCTCGAAGTCTCTGAAATCCTCCTGCCTCATTGATAGTGCGCCTGAGTAGAGGTACCTGGATGATCTGCACATGAAAAACATGCGCAGGAAGGGCATGAGTACACCACAGCGGTACTCACTAAATGCCAAGCCTAACCTCGGTTGGGTAGTGACGAGGAAGGTCAGGGCCCTACTGAGGCAAAAATATAACAATAGTAATAATTAACAGTGTGGAAATCTGACAGAAATAATAAACACAGCAGTGTAATAAGGCAAGTCAACGAGGCAATAATAACTACAAAGATATAGTAGAACACAGAGTAAACACAGCTCAATGTCAAAGATACCAATGAGGGTATCCCAGGATACCGTCCTGTAGCCCTTTCCTCAACTGTCCAGTGGATCTTCCGGGATATCGTCCCGTAGTCCAACTCACGTACCAATACCAAAGGATCTCCGGAGATACCGTTCAGTAGTCCAATCATCAATGTGCAGGGGGATCTCCCAGGAATCAAACCCGTAGTCCCAAAGTAAGAGTGTAGGGGGGTCTCCCTGGAATCGAACCCGTAGTCCTAAAGTAAACGTGCAGGGGGATCTCCCAGGAATCAAACCCGTAGTCCCAAAGTAAACAAAAAAGGGGGGAGCTACCGGAATCCCACATCCGTAATCCCAATGTAAATGTGCAATCACAGCCAGACACAAACCAAGGAATAAGGTACAAAAGATAAACACAGATAGAACTAGCCTAGCATGCTTCATGTAGTGCAGTCAAAATAATTTAAGCAAATAGGCAGTCAAATCAGCTAAGCATGCTTTTCCTAATCTAGCATAAGTCATAACTCCAAATAGAACAAGGCAAATAAGGATGAGAACTAAGTTTCTATAGCTTAAGTAAAAATCGGGATTTCATCAATAGGCTCAAGTGTGTGCTCGTCACCTCACGCACAAGGTACTCAAATATCAAGTAAAATCCTAAGGGGAAAGGTCCCCCACACAACGTTAGACAAACCGCTTACCTCGAACCGGCTCAATATTAATAGGAACCATGCCTTTGCCACGAGTATCCGACTCCAAATGGCCCAAATCTATTCAATTCAATTAAACATCGTAAATAATATTGCAAACAATTGATTCCACTATTAAATTTAAAGCTAGGGCGCGAAAATAGGTAAAATGACCAAAATGCCCCTTCAGCCAACATCTTGGAATCAAATAATTTTCACGTTTTCAGAACCCTCATACTCTCACGAGTCTAACCATATAAAAATCTCCCAAATCGGAGGTCAAATGCCCACTCAAAACTCAATAGTTTAGCCAATGAAGTTTTACCCCAAATTACCATGTTTTTGACCCTAAATTCGAATTCCAATGATGTATTTAACTATAAATGATGTAATATAATGAAAAGGGATCAATGAAACGTTACCCAATGATTTTTTCTTCAAACCCCACTCAAAATCGCCTTCTCCCGAGCTCTCAATCGCTTTTTCGAACTTATGAAATTAAACCCCCGAAATTGCTATTTCTGAACAGTCAGTTCCGCTTCTACGGACAAGGGACCGTTTCTGCAGTCCAGCTAATGCAGAAAACCAACCGCTTCTGTGGTTTTCATTAAAAGGGACAGGGTCGTATCTGCGATAGCTGGGCCACTTCTGCAGCTCCGCTTCTGCGATGCCTAAGCCGCTTCTGCGGCTACGCTTTTTCGGAAATGGCACCGCTTCTGAGGAAAGGGGAAACAAGCCACTTTTGCGATCAAATAGCCGCTTCGGTGGCACCACATCTGCGCTTCCCAAGCCGCAGATGCGAAAATACCAGAAGAGAGACATTCAGCTGCTGCAATAACTTCAAAATTCCTCCCTTAATCACCCGAAATCATCCCGAGGCCCCCGGGACCTCAACCAAATGCACCAATACCACCTAATACCTTATTCAAACTTGTACCAACCTTGAAAACGCCTAAAACAACACCGAAAACCCGAATTAATCAAAGATTCAAGACTAAGAATTTCAAGTTCCAACAAAACACACTTTCGATCAAAAACCTAACCAAAACACGTCCGATTGACCTAAAATTTTGCACACACATCCCAAAGAACATGACGGAGCTACTGCAACTTCCGAAGTTCCATTCTGACCCTCGGATCAAAAACTCACTATCGGACCGGAAACTTCGAAAATTCAAACTTCGGGATTTCAAGCCTAAATGAGCAACGATCCTTCAAAATACATTCCGAACACGCTCCCAACCCCGAAATCACCTAACGGAGCTAACTGAAACATTGGATTTCCAATACGAGGTCGTCTTCACACTGTTCTGATTACGGACTTTTTTTCTACTCTTAAGCTCTCATTTAGGGACTAAGTGTCCTAAAACACTCCGAATCCTAACACCGAATGTCCCGGCAAACCAAAATAGCAGAAATGAACTTAGGGGAAGCAGTTAATGGGGAATCGGGGCATAAATTCCAAAAATAACCGGCCAGGTTGTTACATCCTCCTACACTTAAACATTCGTTCGTCCTCGAACGAGCATAGAGAACATACTTGAAGTAGTAAAAAGATGAGGGTACTGGCTGCGCATATCCTGCTCGGTCTCCCAAGTCGCCTCCTCGGCCGGCTGACCTCGCCACTGGACCTTCACTGAAGCAATGTTCTTTGACCTTAACTTTTTGATCTGCCTGTCCAAAATAGCCACTGGCTCCTCTATATAGGATAGATCCTTGTCCAACTGGACTGAACTAAAATCCAACATGTGCGACGGATCCCCGTGATACCTCCGGAGCATTGAAACGTGAAATACCGGGTGAACTCCGGCCAAGCTGGGAGGTAAGGCAAGCTCATAAGCAACCTCCCCAACTCGCCTCAAGATCTAAAAAGGGCCAATAAACCTCATGACGCTTTTCATAGGCGAGACCCAAAGCAGAACCTGCTCATCAACCATAAATGAAACATCACGAACCTTCTTGGACTGGGCTGCACGGAGTCTATCCTGAATTACCTGAACCTTCTCCATTGCATCCTGGACCATCTCTATGCCTAATAGCCTGAACTCACCCAGATCAAACCAACCAACCGGAGATCTACACCTCCTACCATATAAAGCTTCATACGGCACCATCTGAATGGTGGACTGATAACTGTTATTATAAGCAAACTCCGCCAATGGCAGGAAATGATCCCACGACCCTCCAAACTCAATCACGCACGCACGGAGCATATCCTCCAGAATCTGAATAGTACGCTCGGACTATCCGCCTGTCTGGGGGGTGAAATGTCGTGCTCAACTCCACCCGAGTGCCTAACTTTTGCTACATGACTCTCCAGAACCGCGATGTAAACTGAGTACCTCTGTCTGAGATGATAGAAACTGGAATATCATGCAAACGGACGATCTCCCTAATATAAATCTCCGCCAACCGCTCCGATGAATAAGTGGTACACACAGGAATGAAATGAGCGGACTTGGTCAGCCAATCCATAATGACCCAAATGGAATCAAAATTCTTTAAGGTCCAAGGAAGTCCCGATACAAAGTCCACGGTGATATGCTCCCACTTCCACTCCGGAATCTCTATCTGCTGAAGTAACCCACCCGGACGCTGGTGCTCATACTTCACCTACTAGCAGTTGAGGCATCTAGACATGTAATCAACTATATCTTTCTTCATTCGCCTTCACCAATAATGCTGCCTCAAGTCCTGATACATCTTCGCGGCACTCGAATGGATGGAATACCGTGAACTATGGGCCTCTGCGAGAATCAACTCTTGAAGACCATCAACATTTGGCACACAAATTTGGCCCTGCATCCTCAATACTCCATCATCCCCGATGGTCACATCTCTGGCGTCCCCACGCTAAACCCTGTCCTAAAGGACAAGCAAATGAGGGTTATCATACTGCCGCTCCCTGATATGATCAAATAGGGAAGACCGAGAAACCACACAGGCTAGAACCCGAGTGGGCTCCGAAAGGTCCAATCTCACGAACTGGCTGGCTAAGGCCTGAACATCCATCACCATAGGTCTCTCTAAGGCTGGTAAATATGCCAAACTCCCCAAACTCTCTGCTCGGCGACTCAAGGCATCGGCTACCACATTGGCCTTGCACGGGTGATAAAGAATAGTAATATCATAATCCTTTAACAACTCTAACCATCTCCTCTGACGCATATTCAGGTCCTACTGCTTAAGCAAGTACTGGAAACTCTGATGGTCAGTATATATCTCATAAGGCACCCCGTACATATAATGACGCCAGATCTTCAAGGCATGAACAATAGCAGCTAACTCATGGTCTTGGACAAGGTAGTTCTTTTCATGTACCTTCAACTGTCTGGACGTCCTGCATCAGCACCGCTCCAAGTCCAACCCGTGAGGCATCACAATAAACTGTATAAGACCCCAAACCGGTAGGCAGTATCAAGATTGGGGCTGAAGTCAAAGCTGTCTTGAGCTTTTGGAAGCTCGACTCACACTCCTCTGTCCACTGAAATGGGGACCCCTTTTGGGTCAATATAGTCATAGGGGTCGCAATCGATGAAAACCCATCCACAAAGCGACGGTAATAACCCGCCAAACCAAGAAAATTGCAAATTTCTGTAGCTGAGGAGGGCCTGGGCTACCTTTGTACGGCCTCCACATTCCTCGGATCCACCCAAATGCCATCACTCAATACCACGTGGCCTAGGAATGCCACAGAACTCAGCCAGAACTCACATTTTGATAACTTTGCATATAATTTCTTCTTTCTCAGGGTCTGAAGAACTATCCTCGGGTGTTTTTCATGATCTTCCCGACTCCGGGAATACACCAGAATGTCATCAATGAAAATAATAACGAATGAGTCAAGATATGGCCTGAATACACTGTGCATCAAATGCATAAAAGTTGTTGTTAGTCAGCCCAAATGACATAACAAGGAACTCGTAATGACCATACTGAGTCCTGAAGGCAGTCTTCGGTGTATCTGGCTCCCGAATCTTCAACTGATGGTAATCTGAGTGCAAATCAATCTTGGAAAACACCTGTGTGCCCTGAAGCTGGTCAAACAGATCATCAATACGGGGCAAAGGATAACAGTTCTTCACTGTAACTTTTTTCAACTAACGATAATCAATGCACATACGCATAGAACCATCCTTTTTCTTCACAAACAAGACAGGAGCACCCCATGGTAAGACACTGGGCCGAATAAAACCCTTACCAAGCAATTCCTGCAATTGATCCTTCAACTCCTTCAACTCAGGAGGAGCCATGCGATACGGAGGAATGGAAATGGGCTGAGTGCCCAGCAACAGATCAATGCCAAAATCGATATCTCTATCGGGTGGCATGCCCGAAAGATCAGCTGGAAACACATCGGGGAAATCCAGTACCACTGGAACTGAATCAACAGAAGGGGTATCAACACTGACATCTCTCACATAAGCTAAATATGCGGCACACCCCTTCTCAACCATACACTGAGCTTTAAGGAAAGAGATAACTCTACTGGGAGTGTGATCTAAAGTACCACTCCACTCAATACGTGGAACACCTAGCATAGCCAACGTCACGGTTTTGGCGTGAAAATCAAGAATAGCATGATGGGGCGACAACCAGTCCATGCCTAGAATAATATCAAAATCGACCATACTAAGTAATAATAGATCCGCTCTGGTCTCAAAACCACGAATAGTAACCAAACATAATCGATAAACGCGGTCCACAACAAGAGAATCTCCCATAAGAGTAGAAACATAAATGGGGGAACTCAAAGAATCTCGAGGCACACCCAAATGTGAAGCAAAATAAGAAGGCACATAAGAATAAATAGAGCCTGGATCAAATAGAACCGATGCCTCTCTGTGACAAACCAGTATAATACCTGTGATGACAGAATCAGAGGCAACAGCCTCAGTGTGAGTAGGAATACAATAATATCTGGCCCGACCCCTCTCTCGAGGGAGACCTCTATCTCCCTAGCCTCCGCCCCTGGCTGGCTAGGCAGGTGGGGCAGCAGCTGGAGCTGTGATCATAGCCTGAGAACTCTGATGAACCCACTGCGGCTGAGCAGTCTGTGAAGATGCACCCCTACCAAGTCTGGGACAGTCCCTAACCATATGGCGTGTATTGCCACACTCGAAGCAAGCTCTGGGAGGACGCGGTGGCTGTGACTGGCTGGGGCTAGGCCTACTGGACTAGCCTCTGGAAGTACCCCGCGCAGGAGGCGTGCTAGAAACTAGAGGCGCATAATAAGGCTCCTGAGGTGCAAGCGGAGTTGGAGTACTTCCGGCTGCTGGTAAAGCTGAATGTACAGGGTGGCCAGAATAACCCCTACCATAACAACCTGCTGATGGGGTACGGGCACCAGAGTAGTAACCTGACTCTCAAGACCTCTTGGCCTCCCTCTCACCTCGCTCTCTGGCGAGCATACCCTCAATCCTCTTAGCAATGCTCACTACCTGCTGGTAAGGAATATCTATCTCCAGCGCTCGAGCCATGCTGGACCGGATGGGCGGAATAACACCCTCAATAAACCTCCGAACTCTCTCCCGAATTGTCGCAACCAAGGAAACTCTCTCATAAACATGTCTGAGAACTGGGTCCAAGTCAGTGAAGCAGCCTCGACTGGACTGTCAAACCCATAAGTACGCCACCAATCATAGGCAGCTCCCCGAAGCTGAAAGGCGGTGAAAGAAACCCCTTTAGACTCCACTATGCCCATAGTGCGAAGGATACGATGACACTCCTCCAAAAATCCCAAGGCATCATCTGATGGTAAGCCACTAAACATTGGCGGATCATATTTCTTGAACCCCTCTAGTCTACGTTGCTCGTCCTCTGAAGCAGCTAATCCATCCCCGGGATGTACTGGTGCTACAGGCAGTATAGGAATAATCTTCGGAGCCTGCTCAACCTGCACTCACTGCACGGGAGTGCGGACGGCGGGAGTCTGTGCTCCTCCCCCAGCCTGGGATGTGGCTGCAGTAAGGGGAGGTAACCCGGCCTGAGCCAAAGTGGTGTACATGCTCATGAATTGAGCCAGAGTCTCCTGGAGCCCTGGAGTAGTAGTAGCAGTGGTAGGTGTGCCAAGTGCTTGGGCTCCGGCCAAATCTACTGGTGGTACCTCGGTGACAGCTCGTGCGGGTGTTGTGGCTACACCACGTGCACGTCCTCAACCTCTACCCCGACCCTGGCCTCTAACGGCGGCAGCTGGGGGCGCGAGTGCCTGGTCCTCTCATGTAGTATGTGTCCTCACCATCTGTGAGAGAATAGAAGACAGAAGTTTAGAATTGATGTCAAAATATCGCACGACAAGGAATTCAAAAGAGATGAAGATTTTTCCTAAACAGTTAGATATACTCACGTAGATAAATACAGACGAATCTATACCGATGAGCGAGACTCTAACAAACCGGCCTGTGTTCCGTGACTCCTATGAACCTAGAGCTCTGATACCAACTTGTCACGACCCTAGTTCACCAACCGTGAACATGTCATGACGGCACCTGGTCCCCATGACCAGGTAAGCCTATTATTGAGAAAACATAATAATTGCGGAAAAATAGAGAAAATCAAATTAAATATCTAAAGGAAACTGTACTGAATGTCGCTCGGCATGTACAACTCGACAACACAAATCTAAAACAATTCCCAAAACCCGAAAACTCACGAGCAACACAGGCTACAGAAGTATATATTATGGCTCCAAAACTCCAGAATATCTAACAACCGAAAGAGAGAAAACTAATTACTAAAGATAGAGTAAGAGGGAGACTCGTCGGTCTGCGGACGCAGCAGATCTACCTCGAAGTCTCCGAAATCCTCCTACCTCACTGATAGTACGCCTAAGTAGAGGTACCTGGATGATCTGCAAATGATAAAAATGCGCAGGAAAGGCATGATTACACCATAGCGGTACTCAGTAAGTGCCAAGCCTAACTCAGTTGGGTAGTGACGAGGAAAGTCAGGGCCCTACTGAGGCAAAAAGATAACAATAGCAATAATTAACAATGTGGAAATCTGACAGAAATAATAAATACAGCAGTGTAATAAGGCAAATCAACGAGGCAATAATAACTGCAACGATAGAGTAAAACACAGAGTAAACACAGCTCAATGTCAAAGATACAAATGAGGGTCTCCCAGGATACCGTCCTGTAGCCCTTTCCTCAACTGTCCAGTGGATCTCGCGGGAAACCATCCCGTAGTCCAACTTACGTACCAATACCAAAGGATCTCCCGAGATACTGTCCCGTAGTCTAATCATCAATATGCAGGGGGATCTCCCGGGATACCGTCCCGTAGTCCCAAAGTAAGAGTGCAATCTCCCGGGAATCGAAACCGTAGTCCCAAAGTAAAAGTGCAGAGGGATCTCCCGGGAATCAAACCTGTAGTCCCAACGTAAACAAACAAGGGGGGAGCTACCGAAATCCCACATCCGTAGTTCCAGCGCAATCACAGCTAGACACAAACCAAGGAATAAGGTACGAAAGACAAACACAGATAGAACTAGCCTAGCATGCTTCACGTAGTGCAGTCAAAATAACTTAAGCAAGTAGGCACTCAAATTAGCTAAGCATGCTTTTCCTAATCTAGCATAAGTCATAACTCCAAATAGAACAAGGCAAATAAAGATAAGAACTAAGTTTCCATAGCTTAAGTAAAAACCGGGATTTCATCAATCGGCTCAAATACGTGCTCGTTACCTCACGCACAAGGCACTCAAATATCAAGTAAAATCCTAAGGGGAAAGGTCCCCCACACAAGGTTAGACAACCACTTACCTCGAACCGGCTCAATATCAATAGGAACCATGCCTTTGCCACAAGTATCCGACTCCAAATGGCTCAATCTATTCAATTCAATTACACATCGTAAATAATATTGCAAATAACTGATTCCACTATTAAATTTAAAGCTGGGGCATGAAAATAGGTAAAATAACCAAAATGCCCCTCCAGCCAACGTCTCAGAATCAAATAATTTTCACATTTTTAGAACCCTCGTACTCTCACGAGTCTAACCATATAAAAATCTCACAAATCGAAGGTCAAATGCCCACTCAAAACTCAATAGTTTAGACAATGAGGTTTTACCCCAAATTACCAAGTTTTTGACCCTAAATTCGAATTCCAATGATGTATATAACTATAAAATGATGTAATATAATGAAAAGGGATCAAAGAAACTTTACCTAATGATTTTCTCTTCAAAACCCACTCAAAATCACCTTCTCCCGAGCTCTCAATCGATTTTTCAAACTTATGAAATTAAACCCTCAAAATTGCTATTTCTGAACAGTCATTTCCGCTTCTGCAGACAAAGGATCGCTTATGTGGTCCCGCTCATGTGGAAAACCAACCGCTTCTGCGGTTTTCATTAAAAGGGACAGGGTTGCATCTGCAATAGCGGGGCCGCTTCTGCGATGCCTAAGCCGCTTCTACGGCTCCGCTTTTGAGGAAATGGCACCGGTTCTGCGGCTTATGAGGAAAGGTGAAACAAGCCGCTTTTGTGACCAAATAGCCGCTTCTGCGGTGCCTCTTCTGCGCTTCCCAAGCCGCAGATGCGGAAATACCAGAAGAGAGACATTCAGCTGCTGCAATAACTTCAAAATTCCTCCGTTAACCACCCGAAATCATCCCGAGGCCCACGGGACCTCAACCAAAAGCACCAATACCACCTAATACCTTATTCAAACTCATACCAACCTTGAAAATGCCTAAAACAACACCAGAAACCCGAATTAATCAAAGATTCAAGCCTAAGAATTTCAAGTTCCAACAAAACACACTTTCGATCAAAAACCTAACCAAAACACGTCTGATTGACCTGAAATTTTGCACACACATCCCAAATGACATGACGGAGCTACTGCAACTTCCGGAGTTCCATTCCGATCCTTGGATCAAAAACTCACTATCGGACCGGAAACTTCGAAAATTCAAACTTTGGCATTTCAAGCCTAAATGAGCTACGAACCTCCAAAATACATTCCGAACACGCTCCCAACCTCGAAATCACCTAACGGGACTAACAGAACCATTAGATTTCCATTCTGAGGTTGTCTTCACACTGTTCCGATTACGGACCATTTTTTTTCAACTCTTAAGCTCTCATTTAGGGCTAAGTGTCCCAAAACACTCTGAATCCTAACATCGAATGTCCCAGCAAACCAAAATAGCATAAATGAACTTAGGGGAAGCAGTAAATGGGGAATCGGGGCGTAAATTCCAAAAACGACCGGCCGGGTCATTACAGTGAGACTTATGCCTCGGCCATTGGGGCTTACGCCTCGGACACGCCCAACGCCCAGCGTACTGGGCTCGCCTAATAGAACTTTATGTAATTGTATGTAACTAACCTTGTAAATCTATAAATTTTCTTAATAAATCATTGACTAGTCAAAATTACTTTTTTCCTAAGTATAAATTATTAGGTTGGGAGTATTGTCATAATTAAAATAAAAAATATTGCACGTTATCCACTAATACTGCTATGATAGTTAATTTTAAATAAATCTTTCATTTTAAAAGTATTTATTTATTAACTATTGTTATGTCTTTACTACATAATAGTCCATAATTTTTTTATCATTATTTTTCTAATTATTTTTTTCACGTTTACGTGATACAATACTTATTAATTTAATTGTTCACTATTAGCTAGTAACTTGTACAAATAATTAGTTATCATGGTATTGTATGGTAAATTATGTGTCACTTTATTAATTTGTTGAAACTTAAAAATGAATGATGCTTGAGAATCATATTTAAATTGTGAATTATATTTTTATATAAATTCTCTTTCAAATAGAAAGCATATTAAATAAAAGGAGTATATTAAGAAAAATATCAAATTATAATATTGAAATTCTTTCAAGATTCATTACTCCTTAAGAGATACATATAAGATTTCGTGTGGAATACATTACTTTTGATGTTTGAGTTGTAACGATATTGCAACTATTTGCATATTATGATATATGTCATACTTTTCATATTATTCATATAATTTATTAATATTTTAAATATATTATTTGTATAATTTTGAGATTTTAATATAATTTTTATAATTATTTTTATTTTATAAATTCTTGAAATTAGTAAAATTTAAAGATCCGTGGGACTTACGCCCCATATCTCTGGGCTAACGCCTCGCCTCGTCAGAGATAAAATGCCTCGCCTCACCCCCCTCCCCCTCCCCC
>MU669080.1:33427-51396 GCA_026770625.1 Nicotiana glauca
GCCAGTATTGTAGTGACTCTTAGGAGATCGTGAATTGTGACACCAGTTTTCTGGGTAGTTGTGTACAAGTACATGGGTTATTATGAAATTCTGCACTCTTTTAATCTTATTTGGTTTAATTGCTGTTATTTTCTGATTTGTTCAAGGGTTAGTGTATTAAATATTTAACTGTTGGCTTGCCAAACATCCGAAAAGTTAGGCGTCATTACGATTTCGGCGGTGAAAAATTCGGGCCGTGACATAAGAAAATATATGCAGTTAAAAAGCTAAGCCTTCTGATCATGAGAGTTAAACTAAAATTATAATAAGACTGCTGTTGAATGGTGGTAAGGTCTTTCTGCCACTGAAAAATAATTTTATATTTTTCCTACGCTATCTAAGGAAAAAGTGCATTTCAGAAAAACAAACTTTCATTTCAAACCCAATTTATTTATTTCACGTATAAACTGTCTTAATTAAAAGATATTTCTTGCAAATTTTATTTTTAATGAAACCTATAGATGCTGATAAAAAACATTTACAATATATTTTAATGTTATAATAACATATTAGTTTTTTATTATTATTAGTATGTAAAAGTTAAACTCTTTATCTTTTAAAGAAAGAAAAGAAGGAAATGGAGATTCGAGAAATTAAGGGAGAAAAACGGAGGGAGTCTAGTTGTGTAGGCGTCATTCATTGCCAGCTCTTTTAAAATTTGAATATTTCAACTTCTAAGGATCTATTAATAAATTTCTTAATATTTTAAAAAATAGGGTTTTTATATATATATATAGGCGGATTTAGGAATTGAAGTGTATGGGTTTCTACCGCAATTTTAAGTGAATATATTATAATAATCGAATTAAGGAACATGTATCAATATTCAACGTACATTTAGAAAATAACAAAACACTTAAAGATAACATATGAATATAAACATTATCATTACAATTGTACTCGACGACTAATCATGTTTTGAAAACAATCAATGATCGCATCATTAGGTGCACTTTCAAATACTTCATCTTCTATATAACAAACTAAACAATCATTAAAAAATTCATCACCAATTCTGCTTCGCAAATCATTTTTAACGTACTTCATCGAAGTAAAAGCTCTTTCTACCGTTGCAGTAGTGACAGGCGATATCAAACTTAACTTAACAAGCAAATAAACAAGTATCCAAGTCATGTGCAAATTTGTTTTAACCAATGTCTCTGAAAGATCTCCAAGTTTTTTCAAGTTAGAGAATTCATTGCCCGCCTCTCGCACATAGTCAATATAGATGTCAAGCTCAAAACCAAGATCCTCAAGCATAGAATCAGTAAACTCATTTCGATAGTGTGTAGCAAGTTTCATAATCCTGTCTTTATCATAATTTGCATAAGAATTATCTGGATTCAAACTAGCCATACCAAAAAGTAGATCAGTATTTACTTCATTGAAACGACTGTTAAGCTCTCAAAATTGCAAATCAATAATAGCATAGAAAACCCCTACACGCTAATGATAAGAATAGGTAACACTTGATTTCTTACGCTTTGACTTTCTATGAGCATAATTCATATCCATTTCGGGATCACAATACCATGCTTGACACAAAATAAAGAGACATCTTCTAACAAAGAATTCCGTCTAGAATCTCTCATATCTTGTAATTGTCTCTTTGTGAAACCAACAAGCTTCATTGCACTTACAATATCTTGATCTTTATTTTGCAAAGCCATATTTAAATCATATGTAAGTGCCAATACTTTCAACATCAAATGTAACATATACACAAAGTCATAAGATCTTATGTCATCCACTAGACTTTTTGCCATTGATTTCTCATGATAATTTGAACCGTCAATTGCAAGAACTCCAAGTACATGAATCATTGATGAGAATAAACTAATAAAATTGCGCACTGTATTAAAATGAGAACCCCACCGAGTATCACCTACCCTTTGAAGTCCAAGTTCTTGATTTAAACCACTTCACGTATGAACTTCACCAAGCACTAGTAGTTCCTCTAATTTTTCTGCTTGATCATCTCGAAGCATCTCCCTACACTTAAAAGAGCCTCCGACAATATTTAAAATATTTGCAAGAATATCAAAAAACTGTTCTGCCTCATAATATTTTTTTGCAATAGCTACAAGAGTCAACTGCAATTGATGAGCAAAATAATGTATGCAATATGCCGAAGGAGCATCATTCATAATTAAAGTTTTAAGACCATTAATTTCTCCTTGCATGTTACTAGCTCCATCATAACCTTGTCCCCGTATTTGAGATTTACTGAATGAATGTTCCAAAAGTAAAGAACAAATTGCTTCTTTTAATGACTTTGCGGATGTATCTTTAACATGAACAATGCTAAGGAATCGCTCAATAACTTTACCCTCTTTGTTGACATAACGCAAAACAAGCGTCATGTGTTCCTTATGAGAGACATCCTTTGACTCATCAACCAATATCCCAAAGTAATCCCCGTTCAAGTCTTCAACAATTGCTTTCAATGTTTCTTTTGCATAAGAACTCAGAATATTTTTTTGTATGTTTGGACAAATCATAATGTCATTTTTTGGAGCATTTTCTAACACAGCTTTCTTTACATCATCCTTCTTATAAGCATACCACTTTAAGAGATCTAAGAAGTTGCCTCTTCTTGTAGAAGTTTCACGCTGATCGTGATCCCGAAAAGGAATTCCTTCTTTCAAAAGATACCTTACAACATCAATTGATTCATTCAAGCGAACCCGATACTCACTTTTAGTTTTCTCGGATTGCTTATCAAAAGATGTTAAAATAGTTTGTGCTTGATTCGATAAATCTAGCATCATCTTGAAACACCGATTATGAACACTATTCACTTCACCCACATGTGCGTTAAGACTTTCTATACCTTTATTCCAAGCCCTAAAACCATCTTTTGTAAAATAATCACTTACTTTTTACCCATATCCTCCAATCTCATTTTTAAACAAGTAACAACATAAGCAAAATGCTGCATCTTCTTTAATACTGTATTCTAACCATCCAGAATATGAAGTTTTAAACCATTCCAGATTAAAATTATGCAATTTTCCACCAAAATTTATTTTTGGAAAAATAAAATTGCGAGGCCTACAAGGCCCTCTTTGAATGTAATGTCTTCTCACTCGGTCGCATAGATTAGGAGGAAATTCTGAAATTTATTTTCTTTCACCAGGATCAAGTTTAAGAAGATTCGAATCCAATACAATATCTTTGCATGATGGTTGGGAAGAATTGACATTGTCATTAATCACTGGACATGAAGGAGAGCTTAGCAAAGGAGAACTAGAAGCAGAACCTAAAGACATTTGCGGCTTGAAAAATCTCTTGATCATATTGACTCTCACTAAAATGTCCTACAAATTATAAGACACAAATGAACTATTACAGTTTATACTTGGTTTCAACAAATAAAATAGTAAAACTTTAACACCAAACACTAAAACACATATCGTGTAGTATATGTAGCTACTGCCTACTGGAACAATCCACTGGAGATTTTTTTACCTATTTTTGCTTTGAGTTGTGGAATTTGGATACAAAGCTCTTCCTTGGTAACTACCTGCAACCAAGAAAAATGTACATTGTCAATATTATTTTGAAATAGAGATCAAATTGTGTACTGATTTTCATGAAATCACATAATATTAGAATGAGCAAAATGTAACTTCTTGTTTATTAATTAAAATGAACAAACTCTACTTCCAAGTTTCAACAATCGCTGACTTCTAATAGAATGAGCAAAATGCAAAGAAAGATTCTAATACAATTTTACTTCTTGCTTATTATTTTTTATTAAAAAATAAGATCTAAAACCCAACTTCATAAGTTAAATAAAAGATTAATATTTAAAAAATCCAAAAATAATAATAAAATTTAAAGTAGATGGTCCCAACCCCAAATCTCAATGAATATTAATACAATACTTTATACTTTTACAAGAAGTGGTCATACCAATAGTTATAAAAAGTTAAGAGATATTATTTACAAATATAATATAAGAGGAAAATAATTTTTTAAAAAATGAAAGAGAAAGAGCACCTGCAATGGAATGATGGATCACTGACTTGTCTTTGATAGGAAACAAAAGAAAAGTTGAGATTGAAGAAGAACGACAAACCACAGAACCAATATTTGAAACCCTAATTTTTCTCTTTAATGTTTGATTTGGATTTTGGGACAAAAAAAGCTTTTGTGGAGTTTTTGATTTGGTTGTTTCTTTTAAGGTTGACTTTAGTCATCTATTATTATTTTTATTTTAAAAAAACAGAGTATGGTGGAAGTTGTACTAACTTAACAGTGATGTTTTCCCTTACTGTTTCGAGGAAGTACTTTTCAAAAAATTAAAAGATATTATAAAAAGAAGTTACGGGGACTCGAACACGCATCAGCAAGCATGTGAAGCGGGCCACACTTGGGTTCCCAGTGGTAACTAGGATTGCATTTTGGAACTGGGTTCCCATATATAATTCTTATATATTTATAGAGTTCTTAATACAAATACAGGGTCTACAAAAAAGCTATTGGGTTCTCGGAAACCCATACATATATATATATATATACACACACACACACATACACACACACACATCCAACACATTATCACTTGACTTTACGTGATCAATCGTGATAATTCCTCTAGATAGTAGTTGCCTAACGATTTTATGTCTTTGTCGTATATCACGAGATTTATTATTATACATAACACTCACAACCGTTCCAATTGCCACTTGACTATTGCAATGTATTCATATTGGTACCAATATCACTTGACTTTACGTGGTCAATCGTGATAATTCCTCTAGAGAGTAGTTGCCTAACGGTTTTATGTCTTTGTCGTATATTACGAGATTTATTATTATACATAACACTCACAACCGTTCCAATTGACGCTTGACTATCGCAATGTATTCATATTGGTGCCAACGGTTTGGGCCAAAATAAAATATCTTTCAAGAAATTTTGGAGCCATTCAGCTTCTTCACCGGCTTTATCTAAGACTATGAACTCAGCCTCCATTGTAGAGCGAGCAATACAAGTTGTTTGGATGACTTCCAAGATACCCCTCCTCCACCAATAGTGAATAGATATCCACTTGTGGACTTAGAATCAGTTGAACCGGAGATCCAATTTGCATCACAGTATCTATCAATCACCGCGATAATTACAATAGTGCAAAGCAAAGTTGTGGGTATGTTCTAAATATCCCAAAACTCGTTTCATTGCCATCCAATGAGATTGACCTAGATAGGTCGTGTATCGACTCAATTTACTTATAGTACAAGCTATATCTGGTCGTGTACAATTCATGATATACATTAAGCATCCCAACACACGAGCATAATCCAATTGTGATATGCTTTGGCCTTTGTTCTTTGCTAATGCAAGATTCACGTCAATTGGAGTCTTTGCAACTTTAAACCCTAAGTCCTTAAATTTTCCAAGTACTGTCTTAATATAATGAGATTGTGACAATGCCAGACCTTGAGGAGTTTTATGGATCTTATTCCCTAGAATTAAATCAGCAACTCCCAAGTCCTTCATATCAAACTTGCTAGTGACGATACGCTTAGTCGCATTTATATTGTCAATGTCATTACTCATTATTAGCATATCATCCACATATAAGCAACCGATGACTATGTGATTTGGAACATTTTAAATGTACACACATTTATCGCATTCATTTATTTTGAAACCATTTGACAACATTGTTTGGTCAAATTTCGCATGCCATTGTTTAGGTGTTGGTTTTAGTCTGTAAAGAGACTTAATAAATTTACATACCTTCTTTTTTTTACCTGGAATCACAAACCCTTCAGATTGTTCCATGTAGATTTCTTCCTCCAAATCTCCATTCAAGAAGGTTGTCTTAACATCCATTTGATGAATTTCAAGACCATAAACTGCAGTTAATGCTACTAACATTCGTATGGACGTAAATCTTGTAACTGGAGAGTATATATCGAAGTAATCACGACTTTCTCTTTATCTTTACCCTTTGACTACAAGTCTTGCCTTAAATTGTCATTATCTTTCATTTTCCTCTTAAAATCCATTTAGAACCCAAAGGTTTATTTCAATGAGGAAGATCAACCAATTCCCACGTATGGTTGTTCAATATGGATTTTATTTCACTGTTGACTGCCTCTTTCGAAAACACTGATTTCGAAGAAGACATAGCTTCTTTAAATGTTTGAGGCTCATTTTCTAATAAGAAAGTCACAAAATCTACTCCAAATGAAGTAGACATTCTTTGACGTTTACTACGTCTTGGATCCTCCTAATTAAATGTACTTTCTTTTGTTTCTTTCCTAGGTCGTTTAGATCCTTCATCAATCGACTCAAATTCCTTTTTATATGGATATATATTTTCAAAGAACGCAGCATTGTCTAATTCTATAATGGTATTATTTTGAAAGTCGGAATTTTTTGATTTATGAACTAGAAATTGATATGCTTTACAATTGTTCGCATATCCTATGAAAATGTAATCAATGATTTTCGGTCCTATTATTATCCTTTTGGGTTTAGGAACTTGCACTTTTTTCAAACACCCCCACACTTTAAAATAATTCAAGTTGGACTTTCTTCCTTTCCAATTTTCATATGGAATGGTTTGTGTTTTTCTATAGGTACCTCATTTAATATACGATTAGCCTTAAGAACGCCTTCCCCCCACAAGTTCTGTGGCAAACCAAAACTTATCAACAATGCATTCATCATCTCCTTTAATGAACGATTCTTTCTTTCCGCAATCCCATTGGATTGGGCTATGTAAGGAGCCGTTGTTTGATGAATAATTCCATATTCTAAAAATATTCCTTCAAAAGGAGATTCATATTTACCACCCCTATCACTTCTTATCATTTTGATTTTCTTGTTAAGTTGTGTTTCAACTTTATTTTTGTATTGCTTGAATGCATCTATTGCTTCATCTTACCTATTAAGTAAGTAAACATAGCAATATCGAGTATTGTCATCAATAAAAGTTATGAAATACTTCTTTCCACCGCGAGATGGTATTGACTTCATGTCACAAATATCTATGTGAATTAAGTCTAAAGGATTTGAATTCTTTTCAACTTAATTATAAAGATGTTTAACATACTTAGATTCCACGCATATTTGACATTTTGATTGTCGTATTCAAACTTAGGCAATACTTCCAAGTTTATCATTTTTCGCAAGGTTTTATACTTGACATGATCGAAACGTATTTGCCATGAATAATTTGACTCAAGTAAGTAAGAAGAAGATGAAATTTTATTATTATTCTAAACAACCATTACATTCAGCTTGAAAAGGCCTTCAGTTAGATAACCTTTTTCCTACAAATATCTCATTCTTACTCATTACAACCTTATCAAATATAAAGAACATTTAAACTCGTTCTTAACAAGAATTCCAGTAAAGACTAAGTTCTTTATAATCTCAGGAACATAAAGGACATTGCTTAGAGTCACCACCGTACCGGAAGTCATTTTCAGAAATATCTTCTTGCATCCTTCAATTTTGGCCGTTGCAGAATTTCCCATAGAAATCATCTCTTCGGGTCCAATGGGAGCATATGTAGCAAATGTTTCTCTAATGGTACAAACATGGCGAGTGGCTCTAGAATCAACCCACTACTCCTTAAGATTTCCCACCGGGTTGCATTCGGAAAGCGTAGCACACAAGTCATCTACATCTTCGTGCTTTTCAATCATGTTTGCTTGACCCTTATTCTTGTCTTTCTTCAGAGCACGATGATCTGTGGATTTATGTCCAACTTTCCCATAGTTGTAGCAATTTCTGTTGAACCACTTCTTGCTTGGATTGCTTTTCGGTCCAAAAGCTTGTTTCCTCTTTCTCTTATTTTGAGGAGTATCCTCAATAGTATTTTCTCCCATTATTATTGAGTTTCCACGGCCTCTCTTTTCAGCAGCTTTGTTGTCCTCTTCAATTCTCAACCTAATAATGAGATCTTCAAGTGACATCTCGTTGCGTTTGTGTTTAAAATAGTTTTTGAAGTCCTTCCACAAAGGAGACAACTTCTCAATAATCGTTGCAACTTAGAATGCTTCGTTGATGACAAGACCTTCAATAAAAATTCTGTTAGTAAACATAATAAAATGAATACTTTCAACATCAGTATTAATTCTACTTATACCTTCAGCAAGGAGATCGTGAATAATTACTTGCAATTGTTGGACTTGGGTAATAACATACTTGCTATCTACCATTTTGTAGTCCAAAAATTTAGCGGCAACGAACTTCTTCAACTCGACATCTTCAGTTTTGTATTTCCTTTCAAGCGCAATCCACAGTTCTTTTGACATCTCCATATTACTGCAGACGTTATACATATCTTCCTCCAGTCCGCTAAGATTATAATTCTTGCAAAGAAAATCAGAATGTTTCCACGCCTCAATCAGGAGAAAACGTTCATTCTCCGAAATTTCATCGGGCAGAACAGGAACATATTCCTTAATGAACTTCTATAAACTTAAAGTAGTCAAGTAGAATAACATCTTCTGCTGCTACCGCTTAAAATCAATCCCAAAAGAATTTTGGGTTTTTTTGCTAGTGCCGTTGGTGTTGTTCGGCTTGTCGATGCATTGGCAGTCACCATAGGAACAGATGTGATGACCTAACCCGCCTCCACGTGAGTTACCACCCCGTTTCCCCATTTTTCTACTTCTTTATGCTTTATTATAAGTGTCTTGTGTGAACGAGTTGATTTTGAGTGATTTTAGAAGGAAATGAGACACTTAGTCCCTTTAAGGAAAGCTTGTTTTGGAAAAGTCAACTAGATGTTCACTTATATATTAGGAGGCTCGGATATGGATTCTGATGATTTGGTTAGCTTTGGGAGATGACTTGTAACTTACGAGAGTGATCGGAAGTGATTTTGGAGGTCTGGTGTAGAATTAGGCTTGAATTGGCGAAGTTAGTATTTTGGCGAATTCTGATTGATATGTGAGATTTTGATCCGAGGGTCGGAATGGAATTCAAAAAGTTGCAGTAGCTTCGTTAGGTGATTTGGGATGTGTGTGCAAAATCTCATACTATTTGGAGGTGCTTTGGTTAGGTTTTTGATCGAATGCATATTTCGAAAGTTTTTAAAGAACTTAGGCTTGAATTTGATGAGAAATGATGGTTTTAGTGTTGTTTGAAGTGTTTTAATGATTGGATCCAGTTTGAATGATATTATAGGAGGTGTTGGTATTTTTGGTTGAGGTCCCGGGGGCCTCAGGGTGATTTCGGATGGTTAACAGGAAGTTTGGCTTGTAAAACTTAAGGAATTTTTGCTGCTTCTGGTATTTTCGCTTCTATGGAAGTGGGAACGTAGAAGCGGTATCGCAGTTGCATGCGTGGAGTCACAGAAGCAGGAGGGCTGAAGGAAGCCTGGGACCGCAGGTGTGGGTTGGGGACCGCATCTGCGGAGCCGCAGATGTGGCTAAGTGACCGCAGAAGCGGGTTGGCCCCTTAAGTGAAATTCAGCAGAAGCAGATGGAGTAATTGCAAAAGCGGTGCCGCATAGGCAAAAATTTGACCGCAGAAGCGGAAAGGTCTAGGCAGAATATATAATTGGTCTTCTTCGCGAATTTTTGAAGGGTTTCATATTTTTAACTCGGACTTGGAGGATTGTGGGCGATTTTGAAGAGAGATTTCAGGGGGTTTCAATGATTCTTGAACTCAAAACACAATTTCATGGTATTTTTACATGAATTAGAGCTGAAAACGCAAGAAAATAATGGGTAAAAATGGTGGATTAGGGCTTGAAACTTAAGAGAGTTAAAATGGGGATTTGAGGGGTCATTTGGACTCCGATTTTGATAATCTTTATATGTATAGACTCGTGGAGAGATAAGGAGTTCGTTGATGTTAAATTTTTTGATTTTTGAAAAGTGGGCCTGGAGCTCGGGTTTTGCTAATTTTGGGATTTTCGCTATTTTTCGATTATTTTCGATTGGGTACTGTTTCATTGGCATATTGTGATGTATTCATTGTGGTTTTGATCAGATTCGGCGCACGAGGAGGTCGATTTTAGAGGCAAGGTCATAGCGAGCTAGGATTTTGGCCAGCTTGAGGTGAGTAATAGATGTAAATGATGTCCTGAGGGTTTGAAACCCCGTATTGGCACATCTTAGTGCTATATTGAGGTGACTTGCACGCCGGGTAGCGAGTGTGGGGTAGAGCACCGTTGGGGATAGTCACTTGGTCCGTCCCGGTTGATGAATATACTGCGTAATTGACTAAAATTCACTTATTATCATTATAATTGAGTTGATTACTCTATTTGGGCATCGGGCCAATTGATTGAATCCTTCAGGGATTGCTATTACTGGTTTCTTACCATTTTTCATATTGTTAAACTCAGTTCTAGTATTTAATACTTTTTTGTAAACTCAGCCACCTTTTCTTAAACTAGAAACTTAATTAATATTTTCAAAGGAAGTTTGGGCTGAATATTTCTACATTATTTTGCCCGAAAGGCCTATGTGATTTTGGACTGAGTATGGGATCGGGCTGCGCGCCGCAGCGGCAATGTATTGATATTGATTTAAGGCCGAGGTCCTAGTTGATGCCATGAGATGGCTTATTATTGCGCTTGGGCTGTAAGGGGCCCCTCCCGGAGTCTGCACACCCCCAGTGAGCACTGTTGACGATAAATAAATGGAGCGGATTGCACGCCGCAGTGGGTACTAGGGAGTACTGGACTATATGTTGCATTTCATATTTGATTGTCATTAACTTACTTATCTGTTGTAGTATTTCCATAATTGTTGTTATTGGTTTACTAATTTAATACTACTTGGTTCAGGTTGCTGTATTTATAGAATTACTTTGTGCCTATTTAGGATTTCTTATTCTCAGCCTTTATTTATGTTTATTACTCACCGGGTAGGAGTACTCACATTACTCCCTGCACCTGGCGTGCAGATCCAGGTACACCTGAGGCTTTCTAAGGACTTCTCTTCCTAGCAACTTATCCGGGAATATCAAGGTAGCTGCATTTGACATCCGCAGTCCTGATCTTCCTTCTACGTTATTCCTTTATTTCCGCATTTCTAGAGAAAGATATGTTGTAGGTTGATACTCATGTACTAGAGGCTCAGACTTGTGACACCGAATTCTTCAGGCTGTGTAGTTGCTTTATATTTTGGGATTTCCGTATGTTTAACTCTATTTCAGGATTTCAGTACTATGACTTAGCAATTTATCTGTGTAAACTAAATCATGAACAGTATAAAATGGTTAAGGTTATTAAATTGGTCAGACTTGCCTAGCAGTGTGTTGGGAGCCATCATGACTGGGGTTGGGGTTGTGAAAAGTTGTTATCAGAGCCTAGGTTACTTGGTCTCACGAGTCATGAGCGGGTTGGTAGAGTCTCGTGGATCTGTACGGAGACGTCTGTACTAATCCTCGGGAGGCTGCCGAACCTTTAGAAAAACTTCACATTCTTGAAACTCATGTCGTGCGGCTTTGTTGAACTGAGGACTAAACTTCTATTATTCTATTCTCTCACTCACAGACGGTGAAGACACGAACTACCAGACGTGACGGACGACCACCAGTGTCACCTACTGAGGCCTCAGAGGCCGTGGATGCGGTCGTGGTCGTAGCAGAGGCAGAGCAGCCGGGGCAGCACCTGCTGATCCATCAGTTGCCCCAGCTCACGATCAGACTTTAGTTGTGGATACTTTAGTAGCACCTGTTCAGGCACTAGCTGTGCCTATCGTGATTCCGGGTCTTCAGGAGACCATGGCACAAATATTATCAATCTGCACTAGCCTGGCTCAGGCAGTTTCAGCCACCACAGCAGCAGCAGCTACTTCGCAGGTCATGGGAGGCAATCTGACCCCCGCTGCTCGCACACCTAAGCAGGTGGTGCAGGGGCTACAGACACCGAGGCACCTCCAGCTCAACAGGTTGCACCAGTTCAGGGCTTCATAGTTCCAGCTATGCCAGACGATGAGCAGTGTCGTCTCGAGAGGTTTGGTAGGCTCCAGCCTCCGACATTCAGTAGTGCAGAGGGCAAGGATGCCCAGGGTTTTCTTGACAGATGTCAGCGTATGCTCCCTACGGCAGGGATTCTAGAGTCGAGTGGTGTTGCATTTACTACTTTTCAGTTCACGGGGGATGCTCTTACCTGGTGGGAGGAATTTGAGAGGCGTAGGCCTATCGGTGTAGAACCCCTAACTTGGCAGTAGTTCTCTGCTCTTTTTCTGGAGAAATATGTACCTCAGTCCCACAGAGAGGAGCTGCGTAGGCAGTTTGAGTGGTTGACACAAGGGGATATGACAGTGACTCAGTACAAGATGAGATTTTCACAGTAGGCCCGTCATGCTATCTGGATGGTTCTGTCAGATCGTAAGAGGATTAGGAGATTTGTGGATGGCCTTAACTACCATCTCCATATTCTGATGACTAGAGAGAGAGTACTGGGTGCTATGTTTGAGAAGGTGGTGGATATCGCTCGTGAGATCGAGTCAGTTCGGTGTAGAGAGCGAGAGGAGAAGGAGGACAAGAGGCCTCATGCATCAGGCAGTTACAATGGTGCTCCTTCGAGGGGCCAGTTCCAGCAGGGTAGAGGTCGTTCTTTTAGGCCTGCTCAGCCGGCCCATCCAGAGTATCGTTGGGGATCTTCAGGCCGTGGTCATCATGGGCCCCATCAGGGTCAGTCTTCAGTCAACGCCCTCCCAGCTCAGAATTCATCTCATGCCCCGTCAACTCAAGGTTCTTCTACGCTGAGTGCATCTGCTAGTCACTCTAGTGCGAGGGGTTCCCATCAATCCCCATCTCCAGCACCAGGCAGCTGTTATGAGTGTAGAGAGTTTGGTCACTTGAGGAGGTAGTGCCCTCGACTTTGTGGTAGCCAGCATCAGTAGAGGGTCAGCCCTCGATTTCTGCTCCAGTTACTTCATCACCTGCCCAGCGAGCTAGGGGTGAAGATCAGGCAGCCAGGGCTCGTCCTAGAGGTGGAGATCGATCAGGTGGTGGCCAGGCTCGTTTCTATGCTATGCCGGGCTGGATAGATACCATTGCCTTAGACGCTGTCATTACAGGTATTGTTTCAGTCTGCCACCGAGATGACTCAGTATTTGATCCCGGTTCCACCTATTCTTATGTGTCTTCATATTTTGCTCATTATTTGGGTACGTCCCGAGGGTGTCTTGCTTTACCTGTTCATGTATCTACCTCGGTGGGCGATACTATTATTGTAAACCATGTATACCGGTCATGTTTGGTGACTATTGGGGGTCTGGAGATCCAAATTGTCTATTGTTATTGAGTATGGTGGATTTTAATATCATTTTAGGCATGGACTGGTTATCTCCGTGTCATGCTATTCTAGACTGTCATGCTAAGACAGTCGCTTTGGCTATACCGGGTGTGCCGAGGATCGAGTGGCGTGGTGTGACTGACTATGTTCCTAGTAGAGTTATTTCTTTCTTGAAGGCCCAGCGTATGGTTGAGAAGGGTTGTCTTTCCTATTTGGCATTTGTGAGGGATGTTGGAGCTGAGACGCCTAGCATTGATTCTGTTCCAGTTGTGAGGGATTTTCTCGATGTATTTCCTGCAGACCTGCCAGGCATGCCGCCGGACAGGGATATTGATTTTGGTATTGACCTGGTGCCGGGCACTCAGCCCATCTCTATTCCTCCATGTCGTATAGAACCAGCAGAGTTGAAGGAATTGAAGGAGCAGCTTCAGGAGCTCCTGGATAAGGGGTTCATTCAGCCTAGTGTGTCACCTTGGGATGCGCCAGTTCTATTTGTGAAAAAGAAGGATGGCACAATGAGAACGTGCATCGATTATAGGCAATTGAACAAGGTAACAATCAAGAACAAGTATCCCATGCCTCGTATTGATGATTTGTTTGACCAGCTTCAGGGAGCGAGGGTGTTTTCCAAGATTGATCTCCGTTCAGGTTATCACCAGCTGAAGATCAGGGATTTAGATATTCATAAGACTGCTTTCAGGACTAGATATGGTCACTATGAGTTTCTTGTCATGTCTTTCGGGCTGACCAATTCCCCAGCAGCGTTCATGCATCTGATGAACAGTATATTTCAGCCTTATCTGGATTCATTTGTCATAGTGTTCATTGATGATATTCTGGTATACTCGCGCAGTAGGGAGAAGCACGCGCAGCACTTGCGAGTTATATTGCAGAGATTGAGGGAGGAGAGGCTTTATGCAAAGTTCTCCAAGTATGAGTTCTGGCTCGCTTCAGTGACTTTCTTGGGACACGTGGTGTCCAGCGAAGGTATTCAGGTTGACCCGAAGAAGATAGAGGCGGTGCAAAGTTGGCCTAGACCGTCCTCAACCATGGAGATTCATAGTTTCCTTGGGTTGGTAGGCTATTATCGCCAGTTTGTTCAGGGTTTTTCCTCTATTTCATCGCCCTTGACTAAGTTGACTCAGAAGGGTGTTTCATTTGTATTGTCAGACGAGTGCGAGGAGAGCTTTCATAAGCTCAAGACAGCTTTGACCACAGCTCCAGTATTGGTTTTGCCGTCAGCTTCAGGTTCATATACGGTATATTGCGATGCTACTAGAGTTGGGATTGGGTGTGTATTAATGTAGGAGGGTAGAGTTATTGCTTATGCTTCTCGCCAGTTGAAGCCCCATGAGCAGAACTACCCCGTTCATGATTTGGAGTTAGCTGCTATAGTTCATGCATTGAAGATTTGGAGGCATTGCTTGTACGGCGTATCTTGTGAGGTATTCACCGATCATCACAGTCTTCAGAATTTATTCAAGCAAAAAGACCTTAATTTGAGGTAGCGGAGGTGGCTAGAGTTACTGAAGGATTAAGACATTACTATTCTTTCACCCGGGGAAGGCCAATGTAGTGGCTGATGCTTTGAGCCGAAAGGCGGTAAGTGTCACACACCTCCTTGTTTATTGCTACACCCCCGGAAGGGCATAAAGGAGTTTTTCTAATTAAAGGACAATCGAAACGGGATTTATTATTAAAATTCAGAGTCGCCACTTGGGAGATTAATGGTGTCCCAAGTCACCGATTGAATCCCGAATCGAGCAAATTATTGACTCTATTTAACAGTCTGCGATCCAGAAATTCGAGTAAGGAATTCTGTTAACCCGGGAGAAGGTGTTAGGCATTCCTGAATTCCGTGGTTCTAGCACGGTCGCTCAACTATTGTATTTGATTTTATCTGATTTTAAAACAAGTTCTAACTTATGTGCCCTTTTTATTAGTAATCCGCTTTTATTTTTATTTTTTATAAGAATTGCAACGTCGTGAAAATGCGTCTCGAACCACGTCGCACCAGTGCACCCGTGGTTGTCAATACATTTCGACTTCGTTGAGATTTGGATTTGGGTCACATAAATGCGCACCCGAGTTTAAGAAGGTAAATTATTAAAAGCGCGCCTAAAGCGACTAGCGCGTTGTTAACTTTGCGAGGGCCATGGAAATTTGCTAAATGGCACGCTTCGAGTTTTAGGGATTTTAAATATTCAAGATCAATTAAATTAGGACCGTGCATTTTGAGGACCGTGTTCATCGATTGATGTTATTTACACGAGCACCAATCAGTAAGAGCAACTTTCTCATTAAGAGGCAAGCACTAGACAATAGATATAGTTGGCAAATTGATACATTATTTATTTAAAAGCACATGAATGAATATTTCTAAATCAGAATTATAACCTAGAAACTTAGAAAGTTGACACCTTGAGTTTTTTCGTTCTGCTTTTTTGGAGGATTCTATATTTATTATACTTGTGCTTTTGATGTAAATTGAATTCACTCCATATATCTGACTCTTCTAATAATTGACAAAAATTTCTAACTCTTCTATTTGAAACGTTGTCACTTATTTCAATTAAGTGAGTATTGAACAAAGGATTCGAAACCCATTTTTAGTTACAGATCTGATTTCACTCAAATAGAACAAATGCTAGTATGAACCATGCAAACACTTAAATTTCATTCTAATGTATAAAAACATGTAAGTATATCCACATTAATAAGTAAGCAAAACTCACTTTAACTTGTAATTCACTGCATATTCTCCAAACGATCCAAGCAATTTCCAGATTCTTCAAATTTTGAACATAAAAACAGAGATAGAAAGGGAAAGGGATTGACCTTTGTGATCCCAGCAAAACTCGACTATGACGCGTGACCGAAGAACGAAACTTCAACCAAAGACCGGCGACATTACCTCGACAAATCGACGACCTCAAATGGCGACGAATGAGAAACTCGAACGAAAAATGAAGCGCTTCGTCGGAGTCTCAACGAAACTCGACCAAACTTCTTTGAACTCAGCTATAACAGACACTAGGAACCAGCCGCTGGACAGCAGCATAGACAACAATTTATGGAGGTTCAACTGGTCGTTTGAATGAATTCGACATGAAGGTGGGCGACAGGAGAGGGACGACGCAGCAGCAGCATGAAGGAGAAGACGCTGACCGCTACTGATTGACGACGGGGATGGAGATAATGAAGAAGACGAAAATGGTGGAGGGTGATGCTATCCGGCGTGGAAAGCTGCTGCTTCTGGTTCGACGGACGATGTTCGTCAAGGAGCTGGAGATTTTTTACTTTTGATCCCTTTCGTTTCTAGCTGCTCAGGACTTGATCGTTGATTGTGTTGAACCAGAAGGAAACTATCAAAAATTTGCTTTTTCTAGCAAGAAGAGGATCAGTCCTTAGGTGATGGAAATTGTTTGGTTGAAGATCAAGCAGAACCATGGAGGGGTATCCTTTAGTGTTATGCGGCTGTTGCTTTTGAATTTTCCGCCTTTTTTTTTCATTTAGTAGATAATGGTTTTTATAGAGTGTGGAATGGGGTATTATGTGGGGGAGTTTTATTTGGGGAAGGTTTTGGAGGGAAAATATTTTGGGGAAGGTTTTGGGGGGAGGAAATGTTTGGCCAATTTGAATTTAAGACCAAGCCTTGTCACTTCCCTTTTCTTTTTGTTGTTCTTTTCTTTCTTTAATTAATTAAAAACCTAAACTAAATTCCTAAATTAATTCAATTTGTAAAATTAAGCTAATTATTTAACTATGTAAAAATGATCATTTTTTTGTGATTTTTGATTAATAGCACAATTAATTCAATGTAATTAATTTCTAAATGCAAATTAAACCTAAGGTGACATGAAATTAAAATGTGACACTTTTTTTTATGATTTTTCTACGATTTTTTAAAAATATTAAAAATGCACGCAATGCAACTAAATAAAGAAAAATACCTAAAAATTAATTAAAATTATTTTGGTCTATTTTTAGGAGTTATTTTCATATAGGGCAAAAATCACGTGCTCACAGCTGCCCCTCTTTGCTCGGAAACCCGAAGGGTTTTCGTGCAAAGATAAGTGAGTGGATACGAGCGATTTTTGCCCGTTTGAATACTCCGTGGGAAGCATTTTTTGAAAGATTTGACCGCACTCTGCTTCAGAGGTTGCCTACATATCCTTGGCTATAAAGGAATCAGGTCAGTGTAGTTTAGAACTGAGTGAGATGGTAGAGTATGCCGAGGTGAAGAGCTGGTCGAGGTGCCATTCCGCCGAGGCTCCGTTCCGTTGTCCCGTTATTACATCAAAATTGAAAAAGACTAACTAAGCCTATCAGCTAGGAGTTACAAAATTCCTATCTATGAGTCTTCTGAAGCTTGATCTTGAGTCTTGGTTGATACTTCATGCGGACCCTGATCTGAATCTTGATGCTTGTTAGTCGCAGGTGTTGGTTTGATCTTCTTCAGCTTTTGGATCAAGACCGGACATGTAGTGCTCATGACTTCAACCACGTCTTGAGCAGTTCACATCTTTTCATGCTTCTGAATTTTGGAGCTCACTTTTTGTTCTTTTTCTTCTTTTTTTATTTTGGATTGAGACCCATTCTTTATGCCATCTCGAATTGTGTGCCTCGAGGTCAAACCTGCTCGGCACCTTGAACCATTTTCCCTTGAAACTTGAATTGTCTTCCTTCAAAA
>MU669080.1:55892-77325 GCA_026770625.1 Nicotiana glauca
AACCTTGAAACCAGGCGGCAAGTGGACATCGGGGAACATGCATAGATCTCTTAAGGCAACATTCTTTTGACCTGCCATTGCTTGCGTATTTTTCAGCTGTTGTTCTAATCTTTTCACTCTTTGGGCTATTTCTTCCTGTACCCTCTTTCAGGTAGGCTTCTCGATGTTTGCAGGAAGATTAAACGAGTACGAGTGGTACTCAGGAGAGTGGTACTGTTCTTGCTGTGTAGCAAATTGTGACTCATGACAAGGCTGTCCCTAGCCATTGGCCCAAGCTTGACGCATTTTGGTCATTTGTTGCTTCAGTGTTCTATTTTCCTCAACCACAGTAGACCCTTGTTGAACTCTCTGACCCTGAGTCTCTTGAGCACTCGTAACAGCTTCGATGTCAGTTATCATTTTCCTTGGATCTTGTGTTTCCAGCTTACCACAACCAACCACCTAACTTTCTTCACAATTCAAAACAAAACCTGTTAGAATGGATTGAGTCGGTCCTCATTATTAACATCTTTTCGCATTTTTTCAATTTTCTTTTCCATTTTTTCTCTTTCGTTGTGGTCGAATCTTATGGAGATTGCCTACATATCATGACCCCGCATGAATCAGACCGTGCGTAGTTCTTGCAAATTAATGCAAAAATAAAGAGATATTTTTTGGGATTTTCAAATTTTGTTTTTCTTGAAGGGAAACTACAGAAGCCGACTCCAACTACAAACTCGATGATTAAAACTGGATCAAGAGTACATCAAAACTTCACATCCTGGGGCCCGTGGGGCATCACTCGGCATCGCCACAGGCTTCCGTAAGACTGAGAAGGTTTCAATGTCAACTGCGACTATTTTTTAACAACTGGCCATGTAATGGCTTATTTTGACATAGTGGCTATTTTTTGCAAAATTTTTGTTGAGAAGCCAAAGCTCAATTTTGCGGATACGGCCTTTTAGCACTTTCGGAAGGGAGATTTTAAGGATATGCTCGCAAATTATTTAAAATCGACTCAGGGTGGCTGTTCTTGCAAAAACGGCCTTCCGGCATCCTTTTGAGGGACATTCGGCTTATTTTAAACAAGAATGTCATCACCCGACTTTTCTATAACAAAATTTAAAATTTGACATTTTTTGGCTATTTTTTGCAAAAGGGGTGGTTGGACCCGATAAGGGTTGCCTACGTATCTCACACCCGGTGAGAATCAAACCAGCGTAGTTCGGGAAAATTAACGAACTATTTTAAAACAAGACTCTTTTTCATTTTCATTTTTGGCATTTCATAAACAAATAAAATAAACTAAAAAAAACTAGTTTTTTTTTTTTTAAAAAAAAACAAGACTTTTTTTTTTTAATTTTCATTTTTCATGGCAAGACAAACTATTTTCCTTTTCTATTTTAAAAAACAAGACAAAATAACGATTCTTTTTCCTCTTTTATTTTCAACAAACAATAAAACAACCTATTTTTCCCAAACTAAAATAAAGACTTTTTTTCTTTTTCTTTTTCTTTTTCTTTTTCTGCGAACAATTTCCAAAAATAAAGACTCTTTTTCTATTTTTTCCTTTGCTTTTAGTAAAACAAACTATTAAAAATAAAATATTTCCATTTTTTTTATTTTTTCGAAATTTCGGCAGAGTTTCGATAGCATTTGGGCATCGATTTTTCTAAAACTAAACAATTAATTCTTTACACTGCTATTTCTCTCTTTTTCTCTTTTTTTTTTCTAAATTTCACAAAATTCTTGATGTTCAAAAGTCGGTCAGCATGCGGGCCCAAGACAAATAAATGCAACACGTAAAATGCATCATGGTGGTCGTTTCATATCCGGTTACCTGTCCTAGACGGACCCAACCCCTATGTTGAGTCCCCTAAGTCATATGCACGTGATGCAAATAAGCGCTCCCACTAGGGATCCGGCATGGAGTCAAGTTATTCTAGGTTCAAAAACTGGGTATATGTTCTAGACTGTGTACCCAAGCGGACAACTTGAGTCGACGAGGGGGATACGTACCGGGAACCAAAAGGCCATCCGACTTAGTAACTTGTCCGGCCTCTTTCTTATTTCAGGGTATTGACAGTAACAGAATAGGGAGTCTCAACGAGTAAGCATATCCCCAAAGGTGAGAAGAGAAAGGTTTCGGCACAGTTTATATACAGTTCAAATAATATCAAAGCGGTAAATATTTTGCATATTAAGCATGAAACATGTAGGAAAATCAGATATAACCAAATACAACAATTTATCTAAGCTCGAATTCTGAACCCTGAACAAAATGTTCTGGGTTATTTCCCCATCAGAGTCGCCAGAGCTGTCACACCTCCTTTTTTTATTGCTACACCCTCGGAAGGGCGTAAAGGAGTTTTTCCAATTAAAGGACAATCGGAATGAGATTTATTATTAAAATTCAGAGTCGCCACTTGGGAGATTAATGGTGTCCCAAGTCACCGATTGAATCCCGAATCGAGCAAATTATTGACTCTATTTAACAGTCTGCGATCTAGAAATCCGAGTAAGGAATTCTGTTAAGCGGGGAGAAGGTGTTAGGAATTTCCGGATTCCGTGGTTCTAGCACGGTCGCTCAACTATTGTATTTGATTTTATCTGATTTTAAAACAAGTTCTAACTTATGTGCCCTTTTTATTAGTAACCCACTTTTATTTTTATTTTTTATAATAATTGCAACATCGTGAAAATGCGTCTCGAACCACGTCGCACCAGTGCACCCGTTGTTGTCAACACATTTCGACTTCGTTGAGATTTGGATTTGGGTCACATAAATGCGTACCCGAGTTTAAGAAGGTAAATTATTAAAAGCGCACCTAGAGCGACTAGCGCGTTGTTAAATTTGTGAGGGCCATGGAAATTTGCTAAATGGCACGCTTCGAATTCTAGGGATTTTAAATATTCAAGATCAATTAAATGAGGACCGTGCATTTTGAGGATCGTGTTCATCAATTGATGTTATTTACACGAGCACCAATCAGTAAGAGCAACTTTCTCATTAAGAGGCAAGCACTAGACAATAGATATAGCTGGCAAATTGATACATTATTTATTTAAAAGCACATGAATGAATTTTTCTAAATCAAAATTATAACCTAGAAACTTAGAAAGTTGACACCTTGAGTTTTTTCGTTCTGCTTTTCTGGAGGATTCTATATTTATTATACTTGTGCTTTTGATGTAAATTGAATTCACTCCATATATCTGACTCTTCTAATAACTGACAAAAATTTCTAACTCTACTATTTGAAACTTTGTCACTTATTTCAATTAAGTGAGTATTGAACAAAGGATTCGAAACCCATTTTTAGTTACAGATCTGATTTCACTCAAATAGACCGAATGCTAGTATGAACCATGCAAACACTTAAATTTCATTCTAATGTATAAAAACATGTAAGTATATCCACATTAATAAGTAAGAAAAACTCACTTTAACTTGTAATTCACTGCATATTCTCCAAACGACCCAAGCAATTTCTAGATTCTTCAAATTTTGAACATAAAAACAGAGATAGAAAGGGAAAGGGATTGACCTTTGTGATCCCTGCAAAACTCGACTATGCCGCGTGACCGGAGAACGGAACTTCAACCAAAGACCGGCGACATTACCTCGACAAATCGACGACCTCAAATGGCGACGAATGAGAAACTCGAACGAAAAATGAAGCGCTTCGTCGGAGTCTCAACGAAACTCGACCAAACTTCTTTGAACTCAGCTATAACAGACGCTAGGAACCAGCCGCTGGACAGCAGCGTAGACAACCAATTATGGAGGTTCAACTGGTCGTTTGAATGAATTCGACGTAAAGGTGGGCGACTGGAGAGGGACGACGCAGCAGCAGCATGAAGGAGAAGATGTTGACCGCTACTGGTTGACGACGGGGATGGAGATAATGAAGAAGACGAAAATGGTGGAGGGTGATGCTATCCGACGTGGAAAGCTGCTGCTTCTGGTTCGACGGACGATGTTCGTGAGGGAGCTGGAGATTTTTTTACTTTTGATCCCTTTTGTTTCTAGCTACTCATGTCTTGGTCGTTGATTGTGTTGAACCAGAAGGAAACTATCGAAAATCTGCTTTTTCTAGCAAGAAGAGGATCAGTCCTTGGGCGATGGAAATTGTTTGGTTGAAGATCAAGCAGAACAATGGAGGGGTCTCCTTTAGTGTTATGCGGCTGCTGCTTTTGAATTTTCCGCCTTTTTTTTTCATTTAGTAGAGAATGGTTTTTATAGAGTGTGGAATGGGGTATTATGTGGCGGAGTTTTATTTGTGGAAGGTTTTGAGGGGAAAATATTTTGGTGAAGGTTTTGGGGGGGGGGAATGTTTGGCCAATTTTAATTTAAGACCAAGCCTTTTCACTTCCCTTTTCTTTTTGTTGTTCTTTTCTTTCTTTAATTAATTAAAAACCTAAACTAAATTCCTAAATTTATTCAAATTGTAAAATTAAGCTAATTATCTAACTATGTAAAAATGATCATTTTTTTGTGATTTTTGATTAATAGCACAATTAATTCAATGTAATTAATTCCTAAATGCGAATTAAACCTAAGGTGGCATGAAATTAAAATGTGACACTTTTTTTTATGGTTTTTCTATGATTTTTTAAAAATATTAAAAATGCACGCAATGCAACTAAATAAAGAAAAATACCTAAAAATTAATTAAAATTATTTTGGTCTATTTTTAGGAGTTATTTTCATATAGGGCAAAAATCACGTACTCGCAGTGAGCATGGGTGCTTGGCGTACATTCCAACTGAGGAGAGGCCATTGGCAGTTGATATTCAGGCCTTGGCCAATCGGTTTGTGAGACTAGATATTTCAGAGCCCAGTTGGGTGTTGGCTTGTGTGGTATCTCAGTCTTCCTTGTATGACTGCATCAGAGAGTGTCAGTATGAGGATCCGCATTTGCTTGTCCTTAAGGACAGGGTTCAACATGATGATGCCAGGGATGTGACCATTGGGGATGATGGTGTGTTGAGGGTGCAGGGCCCGATTGCATGCCCAATGTGGATGGGCTTCGGGAGTTGATATTGGAGGAGGCCCATAGCTCACGGTATTCCATTCATCCGGGTGCCGCGAAGATGTATCAGGATCTTAGACAGCACTATTGGTGGCGGAGGATGAAGAGAGATATTGTGGAGTATGTAGCCCAGTGTTTTAATTGTCAGCAGGTGAAATATGAGCATTAGAGTTCGGGTGGCTTGCACCAGCAGATGGTTTATCCTGAGTGAAAGTGAGAGAGGATCACTATGGATTTTGTTACCGGACTCCCACGGACTTTGAAGAAGTTTGATGCTATTTAGGTGATTGTAGACAGGCTGACCAAGTCCGCGCACTTTATTCCAGTTTGTACTACTTATTCTTCAGAGTGGCTGGCAGAGATTTATATTCGGGAGATTGTTCGGTTTCATGGTGTCTCAGTTTCCATCATATCAGATCGGGGCACTAAGTTCACCTCTCAGTTTTGGCAGACGGTTCAGCGAGAGTTGGGTACCCAGGTGCAGTTGAGCACAGCCTTTCATCCTCAGACGGACGGACAGTCCGAGCGCACCATTTAGATATTGGAAGATATGCTACGCGCCTGTGTTATTGATTTTAGAGGGTCATGGGATCGGTTTCTACCGCTTGCAGAGTTTGCCTACAACAACAGCTATCAGCCCAGCATTCAGATGGCATCGTATGAGGCCTTTTATGGGAGACAGTATAGATCTCCAGTTGGCTGGTTCGAGCCCGTAGAGGCTAGATTGTTGGGGACAGATTTGGTTCAGGATGCATTAGAGGAGGTGAAGGTGATTCAGGAGAGACTCCGTATAGGCAGAAGAGTTATGCATACATGAAGGTCCAAGATGTGTCCTATATGATTGGTGAGAAGGTCTTGCTGAAGGTCTCACCCACAAAGGGTATTATGAGATTTGGAAAGAAAGGGAAATTAAGTTCGCGGTTCATTGGGCCTTTTGAGGTACTTAGGAGGATTTTGGGGGGTGGCTTATGAGCTTGCCTTGCCACCTAGCTTGTCGGTCGTGCATCCAGTTTTTCATATTTCTATGCTCCGGAAGTATATTGGAGACTCGTCCCATGTTCTAGATTTTAGTACAGTTCAGCTGGATGGTGACTTGACTTATGATGTAGAGCCAGCAGCCATTTTAGATTGTCAGGTTCGTAAGTTGAGGTCAAAGGATGTTGCCTCGGTGAATGTGTAGTGGAAAAGTCGGCCCATGGAGGAGGCTACCTGGGAGACCGAGTGGGAGATGCAGAGAAGATACCCCCACCTATTTGAGGCATCAGGTATGTTTCTTGACTTGCTCGAGGACGAGCGTTTGTTTAAGTTGGGGAGGATGTGATGACCCGACCCGTCGCCACGTGAGTTACCACCTCATTTCCCCCATTTTCTACTTCTTTATGCTTCATTATAAGTGTCTTGTGTGAACGAGTTGATTTGGAGTGATTTTAGAAGGAAATGAGACACTTAGTCCCTTTTAATGGTGCACTGTGGGCCGGGCCCAGCCTGGGACCAGACCGGGACCGCGGTCTTAACGGGCTAAGCAGGCCTAGCGTGCCGGTCCCAAATGGTGCAGGAGGCCCGTGGCGGGCCTGTTCAATTTATCAAGCCCACGAGCCCGGGACCGCTAAACCCAGGACAGGCAGGCGGGCCTGAGCCGGTTCAATCGGGCCTAACGGGCTCCAACGGCTATTTTTTAAAAAAAAAATTTTGAAAGACCAACGGTCAGATTTTTAAAATCTAGCCATTGGCCTTCAAAATTGATCTGTTGGCAACTTTAAAAAATAGTCATTTGGCCCTCAAACTTTATTTTAACCTTAAACTTTATATAATTACACTTTTTTCCAATTCTCAACTATAAATACCCCCTCATTCTTTCATTTTTACTCACCAATTCATCAATCTCTCTCAATCTTTCTCAATCTATATCTAATTTCTCTTCTATAATTGCTTATTTTATTATTGCAATTTCGGGAAAAATTGTGAAGTTGGTGAATTGAAGTATTCAAGTCTTCAACGATTTTCAATTTTTAAGAAGTTGTTCGGCAATTCGGTAACCTCGTTCCAACTCTTAAATTTTAAGAATATATTTTTGTGTGTTTTAGTTTGTATAATTGTAATTAATATGGCATTTTCTTTGAAAAAAATGTTTGGTGGTAAGGGAAAAGCTAAAATTGGTGAAAGTAATCGCCAACCTACTACCCTTTCCCTGGCTCCCCGACCCAGACCCGTTACCCGTCCTGCTGCTCCTATTATTCTTGATAGTGATAACCCTTGTTTTTAATTTTTCGATAGTGAATTATTCCATAATGTTGCACCAGGTCAACGATTAAATGAAGAAGTTATGAATGCTCTTTATCCTAATAAAACTATCTTAGAAAATGATGAGGAAAATGAGGATGTAGATGAAACCCAACCGGATTTAGATGAAACACCTACTAGTCCTGTTAATAACCGCCCTGAGCTTCGAGTTTATTTGTCGTAGGGACTTGAAAAGGAGAATCCAGATGGCACTTTTGATCTTTTGGAATGGTGGAAGGCAAAGGAAAAATATTTTCTGGTTCTTGCAAGGATGGCTCGAGATATTTTAGCCATTCAAGCTTCAACTGTTGCATCAGAGAGTGCTTTCAGTCAAGCAAGACTTCAAATAGGTGATCATAGAGCGTCTATGAGGGAGAGCTTGGAAAAATCAATACTGTTCAGAGATTGGATCCGCTCGGAAAGAAGAAACTTTGGACTTGCGGAAGCACAACCGGAGATAGATGAAGCTTATGAAGAAATGATAGCGGAACTTGCGGAGGATGCTGCTTCGCCCGGAAGTGGTGATGAAAAACCTTCTTTTCCACCACCACCAACGGAACCTCCTCCAAACCTTGAAGGATTTACGAGATTTGTTAGAGATACAATGTAGATTATGGTGTATCTTGTACTTTGGCACATCTTCTTTAGTTTTTTTTCCTTTTAATGGTGGTATTAGTATTTTGTTGTGCTCATTCCATTGGGGGGAAGAAAAGTAAGAAAGATATGCCATTTTTGGTAATAAAAATTATAAGACATGCCCTTGAATATCTCTTTGCAAAATTTTTTTGTCTTTAACTTGCAATTATTTATAAGCTATAATATATATATATATATAACATACTATATATACTACAAAAAAATATATAAGAGAATATATATACATAACATACAATATATACTACAAGAAAATATATAAGGGAATATATATACATAACATACAATATATTCTACAAGAAAATATATAAGGGAATATATACATAACATACTATATATACTACAAGAAAATATATAAGGGAATATATATACATAACATACAATATATACTACAAAAAAATATATAAGGGAATATATATACATAACATACTATATATACTACAAGAAAATATATAAGGGAATATATATACATAACATACAGTATATACTACAAGAAAATGTATAAGGGAATATATATACATAACATACAATACATACTACAAGAAAATATATAAGGGAATATATATACTATGAAGTGCTTGAAGAAAATGAACAAGGCCAAATATTAAAGTGCAAGAACTGTGGAAGAGTCTTAAATTTTCATTCAGGGTGTACCGCAGGCATTTTAACTAGGCATATAAAGTATTGTGTTGAGGGTATTTATCCGCAAATTCGTTTTTAAGATTTTTCAGCAATTTGTGTTATTTTAACGTTATTAGACGTATTTATGCTTCATGCTGTACTTTGTTATTAATTTATTATGCATGCCAATTTAGTTTTACTATTATTTTGTTATTTTACTTTTTTGTCAAGCACTTTAATAATTAGATTTCTATATTATATATACTACATATATTTATATAGCCATTATAAGAGCAATTTATATATATACATACATATATGGTTTACAAGAAATTGCCTTAAACAAAAAAAAATTAAAAAGGCCAGGAAATAAAAAAAGCCCGTTAGGCCCGCTAAGCCCACGAGCCCGGCCCATTTAGCCCAGGATCATATGGGCTTAGGCCTGTAACGGGCTGTTTCCACCTGTTGAGCCCACGAAGCCCGGGACCGCTAAGCCCAGGCCCGTTTAGCCCATTTAGGCCCGGGCCCGGACCACCATACAGCATTAGTCCCTTTAAGCAAGGCTTGTTTTGAAAAGTCAATCGGACATTGACTTATATGTTACGAGGCTCAGATATGGATTCCGATGATTTGGTTAGATTTGGGGGATGATTGGTAACTTGGGAGTGTGATCGGAAGTGATTTTGGAGGTCCGGCGTAGAATTAGGCTGAATTGGCGAAGTTAGTATTTTGGCGAATTCCGGTTGATAGGTGAGATTTTGATCCGAGGGTCGGAATGAAATTCCGAAAGTTGCAGTAGCTCCGTTAGGTGATTTGGGATGTGTGTGCAAAATTTCAGACCATATGGAGATGCTTTGGTTAGGTTTTTGATCGAATGCATATTTCGATAGTTTTTAAAGAACTTAGGCTTGAATTCGATGAGAAATGATGGTTTTAGTGTTGTTTGAAGTGTTTTAATGATTGGAGCCAATTTGAACAATGTTAAAGGAGGTGTTGGTATTTTTGGTTGAGGTCCCGGGGGCCTCGGGGTGATTTCGGATGGTTAACGGAAAGTTTGGCTTGTGAAACTTAAGGAATTTCTATTGCTTCTCGTATTTCCGCTTCTACGGAAGTGGGACCGCAGAAGCGGTGTCGTAGGTGCGTGCGTGGAGTCGCAGAAGCGAGAGGGCTGAAGGAAGCTTGGGACCGCAGGTGCGGGTTGGGGACCACATCTGCGGAGCCGCAGATGCGGCTAAGTGACCGCAGAAGCGATTTGGCCCCTTAAGTGAAATTCCGCAGAAGCGGATGGAGTAACCGCAGAAGCGGTGCTGCATAGGCGGAAATTTGACCGCAGAAGCAGAAAGGTCTGGGTAGAATATTTAACTGGTCTTCTTCGCGAATTTTGAAGGGTTTCATATTTTTAACTCGGACTTGGAGGATTGTGGGCGATTTTGAAAAGAGATTTCAGGGGGTTTCGATAAGGTGTGGATTCTTGAACTAAAAACACGATTTGATGGTGTTATTACATGAATTAGAGCTGAAAACTCAAGAAAATAGTGGGTAAAAATGGTGGATTAGGGCTTGAAGCTAAGAGAGTTAAAATGGGGATTTGAGGGGTCATTTGGACTCCGATTTTGGTAATCTTTATATGTATAGACTCGAGGCGAGATAAGGAATCCGTTGATGTTAAATTTTTTGATTTTCGAGAAGTGGGCTCGGGGCTCGGGTTTTGCTATTTTTCGATTGTTTTCGATTAGGTATTGTTCCATTGGCATATTCGTTGTGGTTTTGATCATATTCGGTGCATGAGGAGGTCGATTTGAGAGGCAAGGGCATAAAGAGCTAGGATTTTGGCCGGTTTGTGGTGACTAATAGATGTAAATAATGTTTTGGGGGTATGAAACCCCGTATTTGCACATCATAGTGCTATATTGAGGTGACTTGCATGCCGGGTAGCGAGCTTGGGGTAGAGCACCGTTGGGGATTGTGACTTCGTCCATCCCAGTAGATGAATATACTACGTAATTGACTGAAATTCACTTATTATCATTATAATTGAGTTGATTGCTATATTTGGGCTTCGTGCCAGTTGATTGAATCCTTCAGGGATTGCTATTACTGGTTTCTTACCATTTTTCATATTGTTGAACTCAGTTCTAGTATTTAATACTATTTTGCAAACTCATCCACCTTTTCTCAAACTAGAAACTTAATTAATATTTTCAAAGGAAGTTTGGGCTGAATATTTCTATATTATTGTGCCCGAGAGGCCTATGTGATTTTTGACTAAGAATGGGATCGAGCTGTGCGCCGCAGCGGTAATTTATTGATATTGATATGAGGCTGAGGGCCTAGTTGATGCCACGAGATAGCTTATTATTGTGCTTGGGCCGTAAGGAGCCCCTCCCGGAGTCTGCACACCCCCAGTGAGCATCGTCAATAATAAATAAATGGAGCGGGTTGCACGCCGCAGCGGGTACTAGGGAGTACCGGACTATATGTTGCATTTCATATTTGATTGTCATTAACTTACGTATTTGTTGTAGTATTTCCATAATTGTTGTTATTGGTTTACTGATTTAATACTACTTGGTTCAGGTTGCTGTATTTATAGAATTACTTTATGCCTATTCAGGATTTCTTATTCTCAGCCTTTATTTATGTTTATTACTCCCTGGGTCAGAGTACTTACATTACTCCCTGCACCTAGCGTGCAGATCCTGGTACACCTGAGGCTCTGTGGGGACTTCTCTGCCTAGCAACTTATCCGGGAATATCAAGGTAGCTGCATTTGACGTCCGCAGTCCTGATCTTCCTTCTGCGTTATTGCTTTATTTCTACAGTTCTAGAGAAAGATATGTAGTAGGTTGATACTCATGTACTAGAGGCTCAGACTTGTGACACCGAATTCTTCGGGCTGTGTAGTTGCTTTATATTTTGGGATTTCCGCATGTTTAACTCTATTTCAGAATTACAGTACTATGACTTAGTAATTTATTTGTGTTAATTAATTCATAAACAGTATAAAATGGTTAAGGTTATTAAATTGGTCGGGCTTACATAACTGTGTGTTGGGCGCCATCACGACTGCAGTTGGGGTCGTGACAATAGTCTGGTTGCCGTTGTCATTTGTCATTTTTGTAAAAGAATGACACAAGGAAACATTAAAATCAGGTAGATTTTAATTTCCAACAGAGTAGAAAACCACAAAGGTTTTAGTCTCCAGAACAGTGAATATAACACAAATACAGAAAATAAATTAAACTCCTTAAGCTTATTATTATCCTATATTTGTAAAAATAATTCTAGAGAATATAAAATAACGTATAAATAGAAATGAAAACAAAAAAAAGAATTTCAATCTAAGCCCACTGAATTCACAGTGTTTTTTTGAGGAATTGAAACTCCTCCTAGTACCTAAGATTGTGGATTATTTCCTCCCAAGATAGAACAAATTACACACTGGTGTAGCGGTACTTCAAACTCCAGTACTTCAGTGAACACAAAAATAGTAGCAAATCGCACTTACTATTGTATAATAGTTAAAATAATACAGAAGAAAGAGGAGAAGTCAAAAATTTGTATGGAAATTTGAGAGAATGAACTGCTATTTATAGCCAATATGATGAGTTCAACTTGAAGAGGTGAATCTCTTCAGAAGGGTTGTTTACATAAAACGTCCTTAACGTAAATGGCTAATTTTCTGCTATAAAAACAAAAAATAGAAAAATGCTTAATATTCCATTGACCAAATCCATCAATCGATCATTTGACCGAAGTCAAAGCCAAGCTAGTGGCGATGACGACGGCGCGAGGCTTACCTTCTTGTTAACTCTTTAAGATCTACAAGAAGAGCAATTATATATATACCCATCAAAAATCTTTTCCTCTTCCAATATGGGACAATGTCCCATTGTCAAGGAGAGAATCTCAAATGAAACTCAAATATTTTATTTTCCCTCCATTTCCCATATTCACCCTCTTTTAAGCCTATTTTAGCTTAAAACCTCAACAAACCCATCTAAGGAGTAAGGTGGGAGTACTACTTTTCTCATCAAGTCATTTTTTCTTAAACTATGTTATACTCATATATAATTGACGTATAAATTTTTAGACTATTAATGAATATGTGATAACATGCTAGTTCTCATATTTAACAGATTTACAATTACTAATGTTTTAGCTTGAGTTTTAATTTTTTGAAACGTATGTACTATTACTGTTACACGACGCCTTCCTGAGATTCCTTGGAAGGGCGATGTAAGACTAAGAAACTGATGTTAGTGCAGTTACTGTCCGCCAACTGAGGTCCCCTTCGTATGCTAGACGATATTGTCAGTGCCGTACGTGAAAATCAATGTCAAGAGCAATTAAGAGAACATAAATGAGAATTGAGAATGAAATAATATTTGATTGCATTAATGAAAGTTATTATAGAAAAGCAACACGGTGTCGAGGGGGAGAGACACCAGTATAGAGAATTGTTTGCTTGCTAGAAAGTTTGATTTCTTGACCCCCCCCTAATAATGCTTAAAAAAATAAACCAAAGTTACAAGACTAGACTTAACTAAGCTAGAGAAACATAGTGGAAGTACATGAAATAAAACTACTCTATATTTACAATGAAAAGGACTTAGTTTTCTACAAGGCAGAAAGCAGGTCCGTTGGCAGCAACTTTGTCTTTCGCATTAGGGTCTACGTGTGCGGTGTTGTTGGCGTGCACAACACTATTTGGAATCCACTTGAGGCTGGCCACTGCCAAGGCATCAGGATCTGCACGTATGACATTATCTGTGTGTGTGGCGCTGTTGGTATCATCATGAATTATGCTCCATTATCTGTGCGCGCAACGGTGTTGGCATCTGCCAGCCGCTGGGCATTGGCGTGGGCTATCGGTGGGGAGGTAGAGGCATTTGCGCGTTTGTCACTTGGCGCTGCTGAGACCATGGGGATGACCATAGAGCTGGGAAAGCTGCCCATGACATTCTCCCACACCTGAGTTGGCGACGTCCTTGGAGACTTACGTGCAAGACGATGATTGATCAGGTTCTTGTTGGCTGTGAGGTCTGTTCCCTCTGTCTTGTGAGTTGACTTTATGGCTGATGTTCCATGTCTTTCCGAAGATATCTCAGGCGACTAACATGGAATACTGGATGGATCTTCTACCAGGCTGGGATGACAACCTAGTATGTGGCTTTCCCAATGCGTCTTTCAATAGACAATGGCCCAATATGTTTTTGCAGTAGACGAGGGTCATGGGTCCTCTCTGCCAACAAGTAACATCACTTTGTCTTCCGCTCGATGTTGAACAAAGCAAAGATTCTGATCAGCGAACCTTTTCGCATGCTCTTGGGATTTGATGATATAGCTCCGCACTATCTCCAAATTGCGCTCCCATTCCCTCGAGAAGTTGGCAGCTCTAGGAGATTTCGGCATGGTTGATGCATTCATCGTTTGCAAGAGAAGCGGTTTCTGTCCGGTAATAATTTCAAAAGTGCTTTTGTTTGTATTGGAGCTCTTTTGAGAATTGAAACACAGTTGAACAGTATCCAAAAGCTTCACCCAATGCTGATGTGATCTGGTTGCAAAGTGACAAAGATATTCCTCCATCATGTCATAGAACCGTCCTGTCTGGTCATCTGATGGTGGATGGCAGTTTGAGTTGTGACTCAATTTTNAAAAAGGACTTAGTTTTCTACAAGGCAGTAACAGATCCATTGTTAGCAGCATTGTCTTTGGCATTACGGTCTGTGCGCATGGCGCTGTTGTCATCTGCCTATTGCTAGGTGCTAGCGAGGGATATCAGTAGGGCAACAGAGGCACATGCGCACTTGTCTCTTGGCACGGCCAAGACCACGGGGCAGTCCGTGGCGCTAGGCATTGGGAGGCTTGCTAGGACGCCACGAGGCACGCCCAAGGGGTCATGGGCCATGGCTGGAAAGCTGCCCGTGACATTCTCGCTACCTGAGTTAGCGATGTCCTCGGTGCCTTACTTGCAAGATAATCATCAGTTAGGCTCTTGTGGGCTTTGAGGTTTGTTCCCCTCTACCAAGTATTCTCTTATGCATCAAAGCCCTGCCATTTCACCAAGAACTCTTAGTGATCTTTCCTTGAGGCATGAATCACTCTATCATCAAGGATAACTTCAACACACCTTTTCCCGGTCTAATTGGGGCCTCGAATACTGGGTATTGTGAGCTGGCTCCGTGAAGGATCCTCCGTGTCTTCCCAAAGAGGTTTCAGAAGGCTGACATGGAAGACGGGATCAATTTTCCACCAAGCTGGGGTATCCACCTGGTATGCAACTTTTCCAATGCACCTTTTAATGGACAAGGTTCCAATGTATTTTTGCAAAAGGCGAGGGTCGTGGACCCCTGCAAATAAGTACTACTTTGGGATTTTGACCATCATTTTATCTACTACTTGGTATTCAACAAAGTGATGATTTTGATCAGCATGCCTCTTCATCCGCTTTTAGGATTTGACGAGATAGCTCCACACTATCTCCAAATTTTGCTTCCATTATTTTGAGAAGCTAGCAGCTCGAGGAGATTTTGACATGTTTGGTGCTTCACAGTGTGTGGGAGTAGTGGTTGCTTTCCGGTAACAATTTCAAAAGCACTTTTGTTGGTACTAGAGCTCTTTTGTGAATTGAAACACAGTTGAGCGGCATCTAGAATCTTCACCCAATTCTTCTGTGATCCGGTTACAAAGTGGAAAAGATATTCCTCCAACACTTTTGTTGGTACTAGAGCTCTTTTGTGAATTGAAACATAGTTGAGCGGCATCTAGAATATTCACCCAATTCTTCTGTGATCCGGTTACAAAGTGGAAAAGATATTCCTCCAACATGCCATTGAACAACTTCATCTGGCCATCAGATTGCGGATGAAAACTTGAGGTATGACTCAATTTTAACTCAAGGAACTTAAAGAGTTGGGTCCAAAATTTGCTAGTGAAGCATGAGTCCCGATCACTAACAATGTCTTTGGGCAGCCCTAATATTTGACGATATGTGAGAAGAAGAGTCGAGTTGTATCTTCTGATGATATAGATTGTGGAGCTGGATTAAAGGTAGCGTACTTGGAAAACTGACCCACTACAACCAAGATAGTTGTGAGATCTCCGACCTTGGGAAATCTGGTAATGAAATCCAGGGAAACGCTTTCCCAAGGTCTCTTGGGACAGCTAGTGGTTCCAAGAGTCCCGCTTGTGTCAAGCGATCCGACTTGTTCTTCTGTCATACTAGACAAGTCTTCACATACTGAGCAACGTCATTGACCATTTGAGGCCAATAATATGCATGGTGCGTTGTTCATCGGGATGGACAGCCAACAGAGTATCATGACATTCCACCAGAAGAGTCATTTGCAGATGTCCTCCTTTAGGACACAAAGTCAGTTCCCTTTCACTTTCAGAAAACCATATTCCATGTAGAACTGCCGAGTCTTGACCTGGCATACCAAATCTACCAAATACTGTGCAGCAGGATCCTTATTGAGTAGATCATGTATCTGGTCCTTGATGGAGGTGGCCACTTCACTCCCCCTTAGGGTGGCGAGTAGGCACACTGATGCTAGATCAGCTTTTTGACTAAGCGTATCAGCAACATGATTGGTCTTCCCACTTTGGTACTCCAAGTTGAAGTGGAATTCAGCTAAGAGTTCCCGCCACCTGGCTTATCGACCATTCAGCTTTGGTTGGGTCATGAAATGGCTAACAGATGTGTTGTCTGTCTTGACCACGAACGGGGTCCCCAATAGATAGTGCCTCCAAAGGGGCAAGCAGTGGATGACAACCAATAATTCTTTCTCATGGGTGGCATAGCACAGCTCTATATCCTTCGGCTTCTGGCTCTCGTATGCTACAAGATGCCCTTCTTGTAGCAAGACCCCACCGAGGGCATACTCGGATGCATCCGCTTGTACGTCGAATGGCTTGGCCAGATTAGGGAGGGCCAAGGTAGGGCTATTAGACATAACTACTTTTACTGCGTTGAAGGCCTTTGCTCGCCTGGGTCCCTAATCCTAGGGTGTGACCTTCTTGAGGAGTTCTGTTAATGGCACTGCGATGAGGGAATAGTTTTTCATGAATCGCCGGTAGAAGTTGCATAGGCCAAGGAACGCCTTCAAGGAGTGGATATCCTTAGGCGGCAGCCAATCTGTGATTGCCTGAATCTTCTGTTGGTCCATCTTGATCCGCCCTTCCTCAATGACATGTCTGAGGAAGTCAACTTTCTTTTAAGGAAAGGAGCACTTGGGTAGTTTCGCATATAGTTCATGCTCCCGCAATCGAGCTAGGACCTTCCGCAAGTGCACCAAGTGTTCTTCCAATACTTCTCTATATACCACAATGTTATCCAAGTAGACCACCACGAATTCATCAATGTACTCTCGGAATACTTGGTTTATCTGGGTGCAAAATGTAGTCGGGGCGTTAGTCAAGCGGAACGGCATAACCATGAAGTCGTACGACCCATATCCTGTCACACAGATCGTCTTGTGTTCATCACCCTCTGCAATCTGAACTTGCCAATAACTTGTCTTTGGGTCTATCTTGGTGATCATCGTCGCACCACCAAGTCTATCAAACAAGTCTACCATTAGCAGAATAGGGTACTTGTTATTCGCTGCAATTTTGTTTAGAGCTCGATAATCCAACAGAGTCGCAGTCCTCCATCATGTTTCTTTTGGAATAGAACAAGGGACCCATATGGGGACTTGGAGGGCACAATGATCCCTGTATCTAGCATTTCCGTTAATTGTTTCCAAAGCTCGGCGAGTTCGGGTTGTGACATTCTGTAAGGCACCCGAGTGGGTGGCTTCGCGCCCAGCACCAACTTAATTTCATAGTCCATAGTACGCCTAGCCAGGAGTTGCTTTGGCATGTCTAGTGGCATGACATCTTCAAACTCTAGTAGTATCTCCTTCACGGGTTCATGAATAGGACCCGAGGAGCGTTATATATCTTCAATACAGAGGGTTGCCAGGAATGTAGGTTCATGTCTTTTGACCCCCTTCTTCAACTACAAGGCCGAGATGTTCTCAACGGCCATCTTCGTGGACATGCACGGGATAATGCAGGGCTTGGCCCCATTTGTTCCCATCATTAGTAGCAGGTCTGCATATGGTATGGGGATGGTGTTGGTTTGCCTTAGGAATTCCAACCCAACTATCAACTCGAAGTCATATATGATCACCACTCGTAGGTTGAATTTTCCTTCGTAAGGGCCAAGCTTCACGGGTACCTTTTTGGCTATTCCACCCACTGGCTGAGGAGGTGAGTTGATAGCTTTGACATGACCTCTACCTTTTCCTACAACTAGACCTAGGTGCTCCACCTAAGTCGAGGCTAAGTAGAATCCATGTCTATCATCGCCTGAATGGGCTTGCCATTCACCTTCATCTTGAGGAGCATTAAGGTTATTTCTTGTTTAAGAGGAGTCCCCTCATCCGCCTTCTTTTTCCCTTTCTTTGTGATGGGACATAGGTCCTTCTTCTTACGGATATCAGCACTGGTCATGCTAATGCCTCATAAATAGAGCCAACAACTACATTGAAGGCACCTACTGGTTCAGTCTGGTCCGCATCATCTAAATCATCATCAGTCCCTTCATCAAAAACTTGATGGGCGTTCATCTGTGCATGTAGGCATTCATTGTTCCAATGTGGTCCGCCGCAATGACGACATAATAAAGGAGGCTTTCTTCCTCGGCCTTTGTTGTTTGACGCAGCATTATTGCTACCTGAGGATGGAACCTCAGATTTGGTGGCACTCCGATCTCCCCTTCTTCTGCTAGGGCCACCATTGCTAGGCTGGCCCCTTTTGAATCTCGTTCGGGCAGGCGGCTGAGGCCTATCCTTCCGAGCTTTCACTTGATAGTCCCCAAGGTATTCAGCTGCTTGGATTGCCTTGGGTAGGGTATCTACCCTTTGTCTTTGCAGTTCCATACGGGCATAAGGTTTCAACCTTTCCAGGAAGGTGAAGAGCTTGTCTTTGTCCCACATGTCATGTATGTTTAGGATTAGCATGGAGAATTCCCGCACGTAGTCCCGCATTGATTTGGTCTGGAGCTCCCGTAGCTTTCTCCTTGCATTATATTCAACATTTTCGGGGAAGAACTGTAGGCGTATGGCTACCTTTAGTTCTACCCATGTCTCGAGAGCATCTTCACCGGCTCTGATGGCTTCGTACTTCACCCTCCACCAGAGTTTAGCATCACCTAAAGATACATGGCATTATTTTCTACCTTCTTAGATTCTTTTAGGCCCCCAACAGCATCGAAGTATTGTTCGATGTCAAATATGAGGTTTTCCACTTCCTTGGTATTCCTAGCTCCACCGTATGGCTTTGGCTCAGGAATTTTCATTTTTTGTGTCGCGGAAGCGGGGTTCACAGCGCCCCGGATTTGGTTTCCACCTCCTAGAAGCAAGCCCTGTAAAGCAGCACTGACAACATTGATCTGGTCTGTCAAGTTGTCAATAGTTTGTTGCATGGCAGTCACCCTGTCTGCCTCTTGTGCCCTGTAAGCTAAATCCCCGGTACGCTCATGTTGGAGTCCCTCGAATTTGCCAAATAATTTGGATGCCTCTGTGGCTGCAGTTTTCCGGTCTCCCTCAGAGTAGCGACTGACTTTTTCTATGTCAACTTCAGCCTGCACTCTACTGTCTAGGTTGTCCAACCTTTGCACTAAGATGGTTCTTAGTTCAGGCACCGTATCGACGATGGGTTGTAATACGTCAACCATCTCTTCATGGGCCGCAATGCGGTCCCCATGATTCACCATGGTCGGAAATGGTAGTAATGGAAATGTGTTCCCACGTCAAATTTCGAGCCTAGGCTTTGATACCAACTGTTACGCGGTGCCTTCCTGAGATTTCTTGGAAAGGCAAAGTAAGGATTAGCAACTGATATCAGTGCAGTTATTGTCCGCCAACTGAGGTCCCCTCCGTACGCTAGACGATATTGTCAGTATCATATGGGAAAACCAATATCAAGAGCAACTGAAAGAACAAAAATGAGAATTGGGATTGAAAGAGAGCTTGATTGAATTAATGAAAGCTATACAGAAAAGCAGCACGTGTCGAGGGGGAGAGACACCAGTATAGAGAATTGTTTGCTTGCTAAAAAGTTTGATTGGTTGATCTCCCCTAATAATGCTTTAAAAAAATGAACCAAAGCTATAAGACTAGACTTGACTAAGCTAGAGAAACAAAATGGAAGTACATGAAATAAAATTACTCTATATTTACAATGAAAAGGACTTAGTTTTCTACAAGGCAGCAAGAAGTCCGTTGTTAGTAGTATTGTCTTCGGCATTACGGTCTACGCGAGCGGCACTATTGGCATCTGCCTGCGGCTGGAAGCTAGCGAGGGATATCGATGGGGCGATAGAGGCACATGCGCGCTTGTCACTTGGCGCGGCCAAGACCACAGGGTCGTCCGTAGCGCTAGGCATTGGGAGGCTTGCTAGGACGCTACGGTGCGCGCCCATGGAATCATAGGGCATGGCTGGAAAGCCTCCCATGACATTACTTATGGTTAATTACTAATTCTTGTCTTCTATTGAATTAATTACTTGCAGAAAATTTATTTATCTATAATTAATTCTAGAATCTAGATTACCTTCCTTTGTTCGATTGCACATAATCTTTGGAAAAGATCAAATATGCTCTTGAGCTATGCAAAATTAAGCGAATTTTGCCCTCTTAATTTTGCCCATAGTAAATATTTTGGTACATCCAAATACCTAGGAAATAGGCCTTCATGGCTTTTTACATTTTTTGAAATTGAATAAGTATCTTTTTTAGATCTCTTATTTGTAAAAGTAAATCTTCCATGTATTAAAAAAAATGTGGTCATAAAATTAAAAATAATTTTGTAATGGGCCACAACACTATTTGACCCGGTCCAAATATGCCATTAAGTTTATTGAATCAGCCATACTTAATAAGCTTATTAATATGCAAATTAGCATCATATTGCGGCACGTGTCACAATTTGGTGCACTCTTTCTTACCCATTATCAATCCTTCTAAGTTGGAGGATATATTTATTCATCCGCGCCTAGTTGAAGGGCATATCTGGCCGATTAAAGTTCTTAAACTGCAGTCATTGTCGCAAAATATCAAAACTTCATTTTAACCTGCATTTGTTCCATTAAAACATCATTTAAACTGAAGATTCCATCCAAATTGTTACAAAGTCATTACATTTTTGCCTAATTTACATTATGTCGTTACATTCTATTCCTTCAAAATATCATTATATTGAACGGAAAAGGTCCAAATACCTCCCTGGACTTTACGATAAAGTCTATATATAACCTTCGTTAAAAGTTGGGAAACTTACACAAATGTTCCAAATAAATCTCAACTTACCAACCTCTAGCCATTAATCATAGACTTACCAAAACTAGCCAACAAAAATTGAAAAACCAAATAGTAGGGTCAGTGGCGGATCCAAGATTTTAATATTATGGGTGCTCGCCGATAAAAACTCCAAAAGAAGAGAAAAAATGAATTTGTTTGTGGGTGCTCACTCAATATTCATCTAAATATTTTATAATTGCCTATATAAATTTACTAAATATGATCAAGTTAATGGGTGCTTAAGCACCCACAATTGTCCAAGTGGATCCGCCACTGAGTAGGGTTCTTTCTCTCAAAGAATCACATGCAAAAATTACCTTCCATATTTTTAAGCGTGATTAGCAACATTAGATACAAGACAGAAAGGAAATTTCATGGACGGAGTAGCAAATAAGGTGATGAAATACAAAAATCTATACAATATTCCAAAAATCTAAACAAAAAGAAAATTTTTTCAATGGGTATAGTTGAAATTCATTGAAAATATATAGATAAGCCAATATACAAAATTTG
>MU669080.1:93666-150348 GCA_026770625.1 Nicotiana glauca
GATAGATTTCATTTTTTAATTTAAAAACTCCAACTTGAAGCTACTCACTGATTTGAATGGGTAGTTTTTCTTCTTCTTTTTTTGTTTTTTTATTATAGTTAATTTTGTTTTTGGTTATTTTTTATTTAAAAAAATAAATTTAACACTCCAACTTAAAACTACTCCCACTCAATTTGAATGTGTAGTTATTTTTTTTATATATTTATATTTTCGTTTTTTAATTATAACTAATTATGAGATATCTACATTTATTAAATAAAATAAAGTAACCAATTAATATATATATATATATATATATATNACCAATTAATATATATATATATATGGTAATTTTTTATTTTTTATTATTTTTATTTTATAGATATTTAAATTCAAATATAATAACTAATAACTAATTATTAACTAAAAAACTAATTAGTAACTAATTATGCCATGTGGCTTTTTTTTATGTTGCCACTTGGCTTAAGGAGAAGGCTTTATCCTCTCCTTTTAATAATATATAGATAAGAGACAGATCTTATGGGTTCGGGCATGGGTAAGGTATTTGGGCTTCAAATTTGGGCCAAAAATTGTATTTAAAAATGGCCCTTTAACTTTACAAGACTAAAAATGTTAATTTTTTTCATAAAATAATATACTATAAAATTGTAAAATCATTACTAATTAATTAAAACGAACTATATTATGACATGAATCTATTTTTGGTATTTTCAAGGATTATAATAAAAATGAGCAAAAATAATATTCTTCTAAAAATACCTAATACCTTAATTAAATAGAGAAAAAGGAATCTATTTTTATATTTTATATTTTATATTAAAAATAACGTAAATGAGTCAAAATTAGTTGAAATAACTATACTAGACCTAAATTAAATATTTAAATACTAAAATATGTAAAATCTTGAGGAGAGTCAAAAATTACATGTCTACAGAAATAAACTGGAGCATGTCCCTTCCACTATAGATGAAGCGGAGATTATGGCGCTCAAGGCCAAGTGGGGAATCCCTGCTCATATCAAAATGGTACCGGCAGCGGGGAAGGACATTGTACATTTGTACAGCCCGGGATACTACGCATGTTACGCGTACCCTTTTGTTATCGGGTACACACTTCCTCTTTCCTCTCTCACGATTGACTTCTGCCGCTCCTATGAAGTGTGCCCGGATCAACTCTCCCCGTACGCGTACAAAGTCTTTTTCATGCTTATCAAGTACGCGGAGCTTGCCGGCCGAGGAATTTCATTGGGGCACATGCTTCACATCTTTGCCCCTCATTTTCTTCGGGGTACAATGATCCATATGCGCCATCGAGGAACCAAGATTTTGGTGGTGAAGATGGACGATAAGGCTAATCGCCGCTTTTGGAAAAGCTACTTCTATGTGTGGATAGAGCACCTTGTGGCAGACTCGGCAGGGTTTCTAGAGACGTGGAACTTCGCTCGTGAGTTTTCCGTTGTTTATTTTGTGATTCCTCTTAAGGCGGTCGTCGCTCGTCCTCCTTTAGGTGATATTGCTAAGGACTTGTTTTAGCTTTTGCATCCGAGAGACTACCTCCCCCGCTAGTTGCCGATATCCATGAGTGGGTGAGCGCAATTATCCCCCATACAATGGGGATTCATGAGTGAGCGTCCTTCCATGAGAAGTATGGGCGTAAGCCTTTTACTAGTGAGTCAGCATGCTGCAGTTTCTCTTTATTCTTTACCTCATAGTTTAACTTTGTCGTTATATGATCTAATCTTTCTTTGTTGACAGGTCAGACAACGCGAAGGATGAGAGCTTCTCCACTCGCATTCCGTCAACCCGCGCCCCATGCCTGACCTACACCAAGAGCTACTGCCCCATATGCGCCTGCGGCCGAAGTCGTGCGCGCGGAGGCTGCTCCTCAGCTAGAGACTGATTTCCTTCTTCTCTGTCTTCTTCTTCTTCTATCCATTTAGTTTTAGTCTTGCATTCTGGAGGTCAAGAGTGTCCGTAGGGCCAATTTATGTGTCAAGATTTTTCCGAAAATGCTCGAAAAGTATCGGCAGTATCACAACTAGTGCCATGAGATGCATGAGCGGCTTAGGGCAGGTACGCGCACCTAATCCATCAAGGAGGAGTTAGAGAAAAGATATCAGGAGCTGATGTAGTCTATTTGTAGATGCAGTGAGCTCGAGGAGCTGCTAAATACCAAAGACGAGGAACTTGAAGTGGGCAAAGGGATTGTCGCGGAGTGCGAGGACCTTCAGGCAAATGTGTTGTCTCTGCAAGCCGAACTCGAGTAGAATGCTACCAGAGTCGAAGCTTTGAGCACAGAATGGACAGGAAAGTTGGCCGAGCTGGAAAAGAAAGTGGCCGAGATGAAAAGTGCCGAGGAGGACACTATCTGTGTCCTCCAATATAAGCAGGAACCTAAGAGGGAAACGACCACACTGAAGGAGGCTCGGCTGGATGAGCGCATTGGTAAAATTGACCGGGAGGCTTGGAGCCTAGGAGACCAGGTTGTGGCACTCGAGGCCGAGAAGGAACAACTGTTGGCCTAGGTCGAATCTACATCTCTATCGTGGTCCCCCACCACTTGTATGAGCTATAGGTCCATGTCGAGGCCCAGCGAAATATATATACAGGGGTTTGTGGGAGGTGGGGAATGTTCCAGAGGACGCCTTAGAAGATGCTCGGGCGAAGGCACGTGAGGCTCGCACCGCCTTTGAAAAAGTGTTAAGCCTTTTAGTTAAACCAATTAATGATAAATAGAGGGTAAATCTTACCAAACATAATTAACTTTAGATCTAAGCATATCGGGTACTAAAATAAAAGAGACTGAGTTTATGTAACATTTCTTAGAATGATTAAACACATCAAACGTAAATGGCATGCTTACAATCTTTGATATATAGTTCTGTATTTGTAAAAGCCAAGAAGATAAGGAAGGAATCTCGTTAATAACTACGAGATCTAGCTTTATTGATTCAACAATGGTGATAAAGGTTTGTAACCCAAAATCTAGACTTCTTCCTTTGTTACTAAGAGGTCTCCTCCTTGTCTTCTGTTTCTTCTTTCCTTCTGAGTGCCCCCCTACTCTTCTTTTCTGATTTATCTTCCATATATATATATATATTATCAATTTTCTCTTTTATCCAACGGTCTTTAACTGGCATGCCCTCTCATGACTGTACTCTTCCTTACTCGCCCAAGTGTTACATATGTTCCGTTGTATAAGCCTTCTAATGGTTCGATCTAGGCAGTGGCCGAGATACTCGTCGCTATTATATCTCGTAGGCACGACAATGGTTTGGTCGACCCCTTACCATTACCTTTAATGATAACCATCTTGTGATCATATTTTGACCTATACATTGATGAGAGAGTCGAGAGATAAGGTCCTAACAAAGTGAAATAATGTGATACAACTAATGTTAATCTTGATCTTTTGGTTCATGTATGTATGACATTGTATTGGCAAAGATTTACTCATGCTTAGTGTTTTTCTTCGAACCATATAAATTTTATTAGTTAAATAATAAGTTGAAGAGAGATTAAATATTGATTAATTAAGTAAAATTCTGCATATGTGATGCATTTATGGGTACTGTATTAAAAACAAGCAAGTTTTATCGCACGGTATTTGTGAACTATTTATTGAAAAACTATATCTTTTAAAGCCTTGGATAGTCACAACAAAAATAATTTTAATCGTATGTGATATTTCTGTATTGGTCGAAATTTGGACTTGACTTAATAACTGCAATTGGACGTGGTAGAGGATTAAGCCGACCACGACACAATGGCGAGGAGTCGTCTTAAGAATGATTAGTGTCGAGGTCAAGTAAAGAGTGCATGGAAGCAACGGCATAATAAGTATAGAATAGAAAGAAGGAATATTGCATTGGATATTCTTTTTGTTGTACTTTTTAGGGTTTTTTTAGGAATATCTCGTATAAATAGGAAGAGATAAAGAACAAAAGAGGGATTTTCACTTTGTTGATAAGAGCACATTGTAAAGGGTTGACTAGAAATAATATACAAAAGCTTGTCTTGTCCACTAATTACATTGTTCGATATATAATTTTTATTCACAAGATCCAAAGCTTCCTGGCCCATCTTCGTTTTCTACTACTCCATATTGTTGTCAGGAAGGACAATCATCAAAGTCATCTGACATTTGGGTGATAAATTCCCTCTTATTAAACTCATTGTCATTATCTTTATTTATTGCATGCATTTATTGCTACATTCATTGACAATCATTGAGCATTTATAGTTGGTATACAATATTTTCAGATTCACCTCTACATCGTCAACATATCTAAACGTTAGATCTAGTGGTTATTATATTTAGCTAGGATTCATCCTTCATTTTATCGTTAATTCATTTTAAGAAAAGGTTTAGCACTTTTTTGGTAAAATAATTTGGCGCCGCTTGTGAAGAGATTCTAGTTAAAAATTTTAGTTTCTTCTAAATAAAAAAACAATGACAATATCCATCTTTTTCTCATTTGCATGAACGAGCAATAGCAGGAAAAGGAGATAAAAGACAGAAAGCAGTAGTGGGTGTCACTACCAACCTCCTGAACACCATCAATGAAGTTGACAGAGAAAAAGAGGAGAATGTGACGCCGAGTGCTACACCCAGGCGGAGTAACTCACCTCCCCCTCATGGAAGTGTAACCACTTCATGCGAAAGGGGAGCCTCCACGTCCACAATTGAGGAAGCACCACCAGCAGCAAAAAAGCTACTGGAGGTGTGGTTGACGAGTACTCTTTTACAACATACTCGACAAACACGTTCTAGGAGTGAATATAAGCGCCATACAAGCAGACACCACGGCAACCGCCAGCGAGCAACCTGCTCTCGGTCCTCTCCCAACAGGTAATACACACCGCTGTTTATGCAGGTAGCGACGCACTTGTAACCATTATAAAGAAAATGGAAGAAATGAAAAACAAGAATAAAATGCTCCGCGACCAAATGAGGGAGCATCAAGAAAGGGTTGACAAGATACCGCGCGCTTCGAAACTGCTACCAAAACTGGACGTCGGATGGTTCATCGAACAACTGTACAACGAGGAGGAAGCCCCATATTACATACCCAAGGCCTTCAAAATGCCGCCATATTTGAAGATATACAACGGCACAACAGAAACCGAATATCAAATCATTCATTATGTCGCAGCAGTAAAAGGCAACGACTTCTTAAAAGAGCAGGTACCATCAGTGTTGCTGAAGATGTTCGGCAAAACCCTAATAGGGGGAGCCTTAACATGGTACTCACAGTTACCAGCACGTTAAATAACAATGTTCGAGGAAATGGCCGACAAGTTTATCACCGCCCACGCCGGGGCTAAGAAGGCGGAGGCCAGGACGAACGATATATTCGTCGTCAGACAATCAATTGGTGAGGGACTTAGGGACTTCCTCGCCCGGTTCAACAGAGTAAGAATGATCTTGCCAAATGTATCAGAAGAGATGGCGGTGGCGGATTTCCAAAATGGATTGAACAGGAATAGGTCAAGAGCGACCAGAAAGTTGTTAACCAGACTCATGTAATACCCTTCCACCACTTGGGAAGAAATTCACAATGCTTATTGCGCCGAGGTGAGAACAGACGAGGACGACCTCAATGGTCCAACCTAACAGCTAACGTCAGTCCAAGCGGAGTCGAGGAAAGACCGTCGTAATGAGGGTCAACCATATGTCAGAATGGTCATCCCACATACTCCTCGCTATACAAAATGGTTGTCCAAGCTACATACAAGGACTCGGCGAAACGAAAAAGGTATTCCTCCACTCTTATTTGCTCAAAATTTTTGCGTTTCTCCATCAAAAATAGTGGCCACTAGAGTTGCTCGGCCCGAAGGCGAAGTGGCCACAAAAGAAAAAGTCCGACCCAAGTACCAGAAAGTTGAATGCCTTCTGTAAGTTTCATCAGGAGCGGGGTCACAAGACCAAAGGCTGCATAGCCCTATGGCAAGAAGTGGTGAACATTCTTCACCAAGGACCAGAGCTGATAAGCGACCGAGGAAGAGTCAACTTCGGCCGTGGAGGAGAACAACCCCAAGGCCCTTCAAATCCTCTTTCCCCCGCCCATACCATCCAAATGATCATCGATGGAGGCGACGAAGCAGCAATCAATCACGTAAAGTTCACCAACACACATAAACTAAAGCGGTCGATCACCCATGAATGGTATGATGACCTCGAAGACAGTATCATCTTCGATAGGTCAGATACCCACGGTTTGACCTTTCCTCAATTCGACGCTCTTGTCGATACTGACGTAAAAAGAACAATGGTAGACGACAGGAGCGGCGCGTGTATTATTCACCCTCGATTTCTCATACAAATAGACTCGATGACAAGATAGTACCACACTGCATAACATTAATAGGTTCTAACAATGCAGTTGAGTGAACCTCAGGAGAGATAACACTGCCCGTTATAGCTTGAGGCGTCACCTTAGAAACAATATTTCTTATCATAAACCAGGACAGAACTTACAACGTTATCATAGGGTGACCCTGGATTCATGCTATGAGGGACATCCCGTCCAGCTTATATCAAGTAATCAAGTTCCCTACTCCGTGGGGATATTCAGCATTCGAGGCGAACAACAAACAACCCAAGAATGCTACTGCATCGCCCAAGATTTTACACACACTCAATAATTAAAGGGCATAGGCTCGGAAGCACATTAATTACCAAAGTCGGGGTCCAAACCCAGCGAACAAAAAGACGTCATCAAGGATCCCAATGTCGTGGAAGCCATAGGGTCAACTATAGAAGACCTCGACCCCTCCCCCCCCCCCCCCCCCCCCCCCCAACTAGACAAAAGCGACCACAATAAAAAGTCTTACATCGGCCATAAACTCTCAAAACTAGGTAAATTTCATAATTTTTTAATTGACAACGCCGATCTATTTTCTTTCTCCTATGCATATATGCTAGGTATCCCAAAAGATGTTGCCACCACAAGCTGAATGTCGATCCACTCTACCTCCAATATAACAAATCAAAAGAAAGTATAACGCTGCAATCAACGAGGCCGTCCACAAAGAGGTAGAGAAATTGCTCACCAATTGTTCATTTTGTGAGTCAAAATTCCCCTAATGGGTCGCGAATGTGGTCATGGTGAAAAAGAAAATTAGGAAATGGCGCATGTGCATGGACTTTACGGACTTAAACAAAGCCTGTTCAAAAGACTCCTTCCCGTTTCCTCACATCGATCATCTCATCGACGCAACAACGAGGCACGAGTTATTAATATTCTTGGATGCCTACTCAGGCTACAACCAGATCCTCATGGATGAAGAGGACCAAGAGAAGACCACCTTCATCACCCGCCAATGAATGTATTTCTACAGAGTCATTCCATTCGGGTTGAAAAATGTAGGGGCGACTATGCTACTCACCAAGATGTTCAAGGATAAACTCGGCAAAACAATGGAAGTTTACACAGAAGATATGTTGGTCAAATCGAAAAAGGAAGGAAGACCACATCGACCATCTCAAGGAATTCTTTGAGATACTAAGGTGATACGGCATGAAGCTGAACCCCCGAAAAGTGTGCCTTTGACGTAACCTCGGGCAAGTTCCTTAGCTTTCTGGTGTCATAACGAGGCATCAAGGTCAATCACGACCAGATCAAAGCCATCAATGGAATACCCGAAGTATTGACCAGCAAGAAACAGGTACGAAAACTGACATGCCGTATAGCTGCCCTATCGAGGTTCATCTCACGATCCTCTAACAGATGCCACAAATTATTTAACGTGCTTAAAAAGGACAACGAAATCCAGTAGAATTCAGAATAAATTGAGGCCTTAAGAGAACTAAAGTCACACTTATCTTTGTCCCCATTACTCGCCAAAGCAGAACCCGGCGAGCACCTCCTGATATACTTGGCCATATCAGAGGATGTAGTAAGTGCAGTGTTGATCCATGAAAACAAAGGTGCGCAATCTCCAATACATTACATTAGCAAAACCCTGGTTGATGCCTAAACAAGGTACCCCCCACCTCGAAAAGTTAGCCTTGGCATTGGTCGTAGCTTCACGAAAGCTTAGACCCTATTTTCAATGTCACCCCATATTGGTGGTCACAACCTTCCCCCTAAGGAGCATCCTACATAAACTCGAGTGGTCGGAGATATTGGCCAAGTGGGCCATAGAATTGAGCGAGCATGATATAACATATCAGCCACGAGCAATGATAAAATCGCAGGTACTTGCCAGTTTTAGTGCCAAAATAGTGCTTGAGGCCGAGCAGGAAACTTCTCGTACCTCTCCCCGTTTACCCGGCCTATGAGTCATGTACACCGATGGCGCTTCAAACGTTTTAGGATCTAGATAGGGACTCATACTCGAGGTCCCAACAGGCAAAGTCATTCGCCATTCCATACGGTGCCCTAATATGACTAACAATGAGGCTGGGTATGAGGCTGCAATTCTAGGACTAAAGCTAGCTCTCTAATACAGAGCACGATGAGTCGTCCTCCGATGCGACTCGCAATTCATTGTCAACCAAGTCACTGGGACTTTTCAAATCAAATAGTAGAGGCTACAAAAATACCAGGCAGAGTTTCATAATCTATTGCCGGAATTCGATGAATGTCAATTGACCAGATACCTCGAGCACAAAACATCAAGGCAGACGGCCTCGCCGAGTTAGCAGCAGGTACCAAAAACATTAGAAAAGAAAACGTGGTTACCCTCCTCCACTCGTCAATAGACCAACCTGAGGTACACTCTGTAAATTTAACTTGGGACTGGCTCAACCGGACTATAACATATTTGCAGGAGTGAGTACTCCCATCAAACAAAAAAGAAGCCAAAAAGCTTCGAATGCAGGCACCCAGATATAGCATCGTAAACCACGACCTATACAAAAGAACATTTCACAACCCCTTGGCGAAATGCCTAGGGCCAAACCAAACAAGAAGCGTCCTCGAGGATGCTGTCTTCCTCCTCAACCATGGATTCCTCTCTGCCGGGAGGAATGGCCACCGGTAAAGGAGTGGTATTGGAGACTCTATCGTGAATATGAGGAGAATTGACTATTTTCGTAGTAAAATGTGTACAGAAAAGATGGAGAAAGATGATATCAGCCGGGAAAGAAATCAGGGACTAGAATTGAAGAAGTTGCAAGAAATCGGAAATGGAGATTAGAGAAGAAAATCAAAGAAAAATGATATGCATTCAAAAAGGGAAATACTGAAAGTTCGAAGATGAAACCCCTCTCCTCTACTTATTGGGTCGGGTGACACCATAATCGAGGTAAAGAGCCATCAATGGCACCAAAATCAAAGTGACATAAGCATAGACACTGCTTTGGGAAGATGCATAATGATGACGTGCGTGGCATAATGTCATTCTACGTCAGCCACACCAACGCAGCCCTATTGACAACGCCACCAATTTGACCTCGACCGATTTCGATTCAATCATCGCGACCAAATTTCCTCTGAGCGGTGGTAGATAGAATCCGCTCATCGAGGACGTCAAAGATCATGACCTCAACAAGCGGAGGACTAACTATATTGGTCAAAATTGGGACTAGACTTAATAACTACAAATGGATGTGGTCGAGGATTAAGCCGACCATAGCTCAAATGGCGAGGAGTCATCTTACGAAGGATTAGTGTCGAAGTCAAGTAAAAAATGTACGGAAGCAATGGCATAATAAGTTTAGAATAAAAAGAAGGAATATTCCATTGGATATTCTTTCTATTGTACTTTTTAGGGTTTCTTAGGAATATCCCCTATAAATAGGAAGAGATAAAGATCAAAAATAGGGAACTTCACTTTTCTGATAAGAGCACATTGTAAAGGGTTGACTAGAATAAAAGCTTGTCTTGTCCACTAAATACATTGTTCAATATACGTTTTTTATTCACAAGATCCAACGATTCCTGGCCCATCTTTATTTTCTATTACTCCACATTGTTGTCTGGAAGGACAATCATCCAAGTCATCTGACATTTGGGTGATAAATTCCCTCTTATTACACTCATTGTCATTATCTACATTTATTACATGCCTTTATTACTACATTCATTAACAATCATTGAGCATTTGTAGTTGGCATACGACATTTTCAGATTCAGCTCTACATCATCAATATATCTAAATGTTAGATCTAGTGGTTATTATATTTAATTTAGGATTTATCCTCTATTTTCTCACTAATTCGTTTTAAGAAAAGGTTTAGCACTTTTTTGGTAAAATAGTATTTTTTTTCTAAACTATATGCTACTTAGAACGAGAATACATATCACTTAATTATGGTTAAGTGATCAATGTATGAAAGACATTGTTTTGCACTCATTGATTTAGTAAAAACACCATGTTTGAATAATTCCTTTTTTTGTTTTCCATCCGGTGTTCGGTATCGGCACTGGAGTCCGACTATATTCGGATTCACACCGTGTAGGGTCCCACTAAAGCGCTCCCTACCAAGAATTTGCGCCGCGTATGTTTGAATAATCTTTTGCCTCATCAATTTAGGCACTTTGGCAAAAATTTCAAAAAATGGAACTTCGGAGCCATGATCATAGAGGAATGGCCCATTGATTCCTTATTTTGGTCAGGTGATTCAGTTGCGGATCCAAGTCCATGGCAAATAACAACTTTGGTTTGTGAGAGTATATAATCCAACAGAGTAACAAGTAACAACTTCTTCTTATACAGAGTTTTCTTAAACTCTCTTTGGATAATAGTCTGTTAAAGTGCTTTTAAAAAAGATATTTTCAGTGAGAAATAGTTTGTATTTGGTTAATTAAGTTGATAAGTATTTTTTAGCACAATTAATCTTTAGCAAAGTTTTTTAAAAAGTTATAAAGTGTATCTTTCTCAAATGTTTTTTTTTATAAAAAGTACTTTTGGGAAAGTTACTTTTTTGCTTATTAAAAATTGCTTCTACTAGAAAAAACTCAACTAAAAGTACAGCTTTCTTCTCAAAATGCTCTCAGCGCACGTTAGTTAAACGTACGCCGAGCATGTATCCATGGCGAGAGGGAGAGGCAGTGGTAGTGGACGAACGCGTAAAAACCCACTAGCAACTATTGAGAACCTTATAACAACAGTCAAGCAACCAGTTATGGAGAAATTAGCCCCAGTAACCACTCCTCCAACAACAGTGCTGAGCTTAGATTCATCAATTGCTGGTGCTATATGCTCAATTGCATCAGCATCGTACCAATCTACTGTCTCAAAGAAACTGGATCTAGTCTCCCCAGCTCCGATTGAAAAAATACCAGATCTGACGAATGAAGCTACCAATGGAACAGTTACCATGCAAAGTCCAGCACATAACCAAGTTCAACAAACAGAAGTACTGGCGGAACCTGTGGTCATCAACAAAAAAATTGAGGAACCTAAACAATCATGGTCAAATCTCTTTCAGGGAAACAGATTCGCAACAAATGGTATGTCACTAGATTACATACCACCTCTAATTGTAGATGGGCAGCCAATAGTGCAATTGAAAAAAATTAGAGGTAGAGGAGGAAGAGAAGAAGTGTAAATGTGCGTTAATTGCGTACATTTTAGGAGATGGAACAGGGTTTAATGCGATGAAAAGATATGTTAACCTTCACTGGTCACACGTACCAGAACCAGATTTATTCTACCATGATGAAGGTTATTACATAATCAGATTCAAAACAATGGAAGATGCTAAGGAAATCCTCTATGCTGGACCTTATTCTATAGCTAACAGACCTATAATTCTCAAACCATGGACCCCTGATTTTGATTTCACTGAGGAATTTCCTACTGATATCCCACTGTGAGTTAAGTTTCCTAAGTTCCCTATGTCCTGTTGGGGAATGAGATCACTAATTAGGATTGCCAGTGTATTAGGAGGCCTATTTTTGCTGATGAATGTACAATTAAACAAACTAGAGTCTCCTATGCTCGGATGCTTATAGAGAATAATGTCACCAAAGAGTTGCCAAGTGAAATATGGGTGATGGAACCAAATGGGAAGAAGTTATTACAAGATGTGATCTATGATTGGAAACCTTCCTTTTGTGAGAAATGTCAAACTGTAGGCCACAAGTGTTCACCCCAAATGAGATCAGCTACACACCAACCTAATCAACTGAAGAAAACAAAAGTTACACAGGAATGGAGAACCAAGGCACCTGTAGCTCTTGCTCCTATTCAAAAAGAAACAGCACCATCAGCACCACAACATGTCACTACAAACAAGATGAATGAAGATCAGATCCCTAAAGAGTGCAATGAGCTACCAAGTCTGATACCAACTATGGAGAAACAGGAAGATAAAGGGAAAAAGGTGCAAAGCCCAGAATTCAATCTCATTAACTTTCCCCCATTATCACCCATTCCTATAAGTAATAGGTTTGAAGCAGTGTCCAATGCCAAGTATGAAGTACCACCGGGGGATAGAGGTGGACCAATTAATCAGCAATGAAGTGGTTGTTCTGGAATATTAGAGGTATAAATAAAAGGTATAAACAGAAGAAAGTTAGGGAGTATATTAGAAGCAATAAAATAAACCTAGTTGGACTGGTAGAAACTAAGGTTAAAGAGACAAATGCTCATAGAATTGCAAAGTTGATGGTTCCTGGATGGGGTATACTAACAAATTACAATGAAGCTAGAAATGGGAGAATTTGGATACTATGGGATACAAATATGCTTAATGTTACTGAGCTTCAGGATGATCCTCAAATGATCTATTGCCTAGTCAGAAGTATAAGGGGGAATATTACCTGCTACCTCACTGTGGTCTATGGTTTCAACAGGATAGATCAAAGAAGGTCTCTATGGGAAAAGCTACAGTAATCTTCAACAACTATTACAGATGCATGGTTAGTTGCAGGGTATTTTAATGCTATATTATATCCCAATGATAGACAATCATGTAATCATGTCAGTTACTCTGAGATTCAAGAGTTTAGCTACTGTATTCAGCAAGCAGGGCTAATAGAACTTCCTTGGAAAGGAGACTATTACACCTGGACAAACAAACAGCCTGGAGCAGATAGAGTATGTAGCAGATTGGATAGAGAATTTGGCAACTATGAGTGGATGATGAATTGGAGCCATGTGGAAACAATTTATGGTCAACCTCATATCTCTGATCACAATCCTATAATACTGACCCTAGCAGCTTCTTCTTGGAAGGGAAAAGTGCCTTTTAGATTCTTTAATGCATGGGATGATCATGATGAGTTTCAAAAAACTGTGGCAGATAGCTGGAACTGTCCAAATAAGCCTGGAAATATGAAAACAATGTGGTCCAAACTCAAAGCACTGAAAGGCCCTCTAAAGGCTTTGAATGCTAAAGAGTTCAAGAGCATTACTCAGAAAACAGAGCACAACAGACAAGAGTTGAAGGAAGTTCAAGAACAACTGGCAAGTTCATATTCTAATGCATTATTACAAAAAGAGAAAGAGATAGTCCTAAAGCTGGAAATGTGGTCTCAAATTGAAGAAAGTGTGGTACAGCAGAAAGCAAGAGCTAAATGGATTCAACTTGGAGACTCTAATACCAAGTACTTCACTGCAGTTATGAAGGAAAGAACACAAAGAAAACAGATCACAAAAATTACAAATGGCATGGGTGAAAAAGTTAATGATCATGCAGACATAAAAGGGAAATTTTGGACTTTTACAAATCACTTATGGGCTCAACGGCAACATCCCTTCCTGCTATAAATAGAGTGTATATGGCTAATGGTCCCTTACTATCTCAGCAGCAGCAAAGAATGGATCTCTGTGCAGACGTAACTGATCTTGAAATTTTGGAGAGTCTAAATGTAATTGGAGATGATAAAGCCCCAGGAATAGATGGTTATAATGTTGTTTTCTTCAAGAAAACCTGGAGTATTATCAGCAGGCAAGTCACAGAAGCTATCAAGGAATTCTTTTTAACTTCCAAGATGTATAAACCAATAAACTGTGCCACTATCACTTTAATCCCTAAAGTTTCCAAACCCACCACAGTCAAGGAGTATAGACCTATTACATGTTGCTCAGTACTGTATAAAATGATATCTAAAGTCCTAGCCACTAGACTCCAAAAGGTCATGCCAAGCATCATTTGTGAAGCCCAAGCAGGTTTCATCCCTGGCAGGAAAATAGCTGATAATGTTATCCTTGCTCATGAATTAGTCAAATCCTATACTAGAGCCCATATATTCCCTAGATGTATGATCAAAATTGACCTCCAGAAATCATATGATTCAGTAGAATGGATTTTCCTACAACAGGTGATGGAGGGGATTGGCTTTCCTACCAAATTCATTAATTGGATTATGGAGTGCATCAAAACAGTTAGCTTTACTGTGCTCATCAATGGAGAAACTACAGAACCATTTGAAGCTGCTAGGGGGCTTAGACAATGAGATCCCATCTCTTCTTTCCTGTTTGCAATAGTTATGGAGTTTCTCAGTAGGTCACTTATTGAACTAAGAAAAGAGTCCACATTCCAATACCATCCAAGATGAAAAAAGCTGGGTATCACTCATATGAGCTTTGCTGATGATCTACTACTCTTTGCAAAAGGGGACCTATCTTCTATTACTGCCATGTTTCAGTACTTCTCTCAATTCTCTGAAGCTTCTGGACTACAGGCTAATTTGGATAAAAGCTCAGTTTATTTTGGTGGTGTGAAACAGAAAGTGATGAAGTAGATTGTTGAGCACCTTGGATTTGTACATAGAGAATTACCATTCAAATACCTAGGCATTCCTCTGTCCACCAAGAAAATTGCCTTGATCCAATGGCAACCATTAGTTGAGAAAATTATTGCCAAGATCTCTTCATGGACTGCCAAGAAGTTATCATATGTTGGGAGAGTACAGTTAATTGAATCTGTGGTCTTTGGCATTCAATCTTACTGGGCTCAACTATTCATTATTCCAGTCAAAGTGATGAAGATAATTGAAGCAATCTGCAGAAGTTTTATATGATCTGGATGCAACACCATCACTAAAAAAGCTTATGTATCATGGGAGAGAATGCTGGATGCAACACCATCACTAAAAAAGCTTATGTATCATGGGAGAGAATGTGCACTCCTAAATCTGCTGGTGGAATGAACATCATCAACCTTCTTGTATGGAATAAGGGAGCAATTACAAAGGTGTTCTGGGATCTAGCTCATAAAGAGGACAAGTTGTGGATCGGGTGGATCAATGCTTTCTATGTGAAACAACAACAACTAGAGAAAATGCCAATTCCTAAACAGGCTAGTTGGATGGTCAGGAGAATAATTGCCTCAAGAGGTATCTTACAATAAATCCAAAACTCAACTGTTCTCAGGTGTTCCATCAGACAAATATACCTACAGCTTATATGAGACCTACCAAGAGTAAGTTGGAAGAATCTAATCTTTCAGAATTCTGCTCGACCAAAAGCTGTTTTTAATCTATGGTTATTGCTACAAGGAAGACTACCAACCAAGGATAGACTGTCTAAGTAGGGAATGAACATTAGCCAACAGTGTGTTATGTGCCAAGGACATACAGAGACAAGAGATCACTTATTCCTGCTATGCTCCTACTCAGAAAATCTGTGGAAACAAATAATGAAATGGATTCAAAAGGACCATCTAAAGAGTCACAGATGGGATCAACATCTTCAATGGATCATCAGCAAAGCTAAAGGAAAATCAAATAGAGCCAGTATTTTCAAGATGATGACCACCAAAATCTCATATGCAATATGGATAGAAAGGAACACACGTATATTTGAGAAGAGATACCGCAACAGTGAAGCCTTAGCAAGAGAAATAGCTTATATTTGTAATGTTAGAGCAAGCCCTAGAACTAGAAATCATATGCAGCAATTTTTGTTATGGTAGAGTAGTTAACATAGTTCTGTTATAGCTAGTACATTAGATGAGGATTAGATAGTCAGCTGAGTATAAGTTGGACTATGGTTTTGTAAAGCATGATCCTTGGTGATTAATAAAATAATTAATTACCAACAAAAAAAAATTGCTTCTACTTATACTCAAAATATCTTCTTTTTTTCCTTCTAAAAAGTTTTGCCAAACACCTTAAAAGAAAAATTTTTGGCCCCAAAAAAAGAATTAACCCAAATAGCCGCCTACCCAACCGCTTAAATTAAAAATAGCTGGTGAAGATATAATATATGCATAATTTATGTGCTATGTAACAACAACAACAACAACAATCACCCAGTATAATTCCACTTAGTGGGGTCTGGGGAGGGTAGTGTGTACGCACACCTTACCCCTATCCTGGGGTAGAGAGGCTATTTCCAAATAGACCCTCGACATCCTTCCCTCCAAGAACTTCCCACCTTGCTCTTTGGGAGACTCGAACTCACAACCTCTCGGTTGGAAGTGGGGGTTGCTTATGTGCTTTGTGTATAATGAATATATAATTTATGCATATGGCTAGAAAATATAAATAATAAATATGACCGGCTATTAGTGTAGAGATAAAAAAATAACTTTTTGCCAAATTGGCTATAAATCCTCATTCCTCCTATTGTTATAACAAATTAATAATTTTGTAATTTATGTATATGGCTAGAAAAGTAAACAATAAATATGACCGGTTATTGGTGTAAAGATTTTTAAAAAAAAGAATTTTTTTTTGTGAAACTGGCCATAAATCCTCATTCCTCCTATTGTAATAACGAATTAATGATTTTGTATCATTTTCAAAGAAGAAAAGAAGGTTCGTTAGTTCAGTGTCAAAAACTTTTGAAACAACTCATCCGTACGGGGACAAAGGAATGTTAAAAGCAAAGTTGAATGAGTTGGATTGAAAGAGACAACTCTTTTAACTTTTTTTTAAATTTATTCACGATTCTCTTTTTTTCTTTTGATTATTCACTATTAAATTTTCACCTACTTAAAGACAAATATATCTCTTTAAAATATGTTCTCGTAGAATATGTATAGAACTTTAGTAGAGACATTTAAAGTATGTTCTCGTAGAATATGTATAGAACTTTAGTAGAGACATTCTATAAGGGATTTACTAGTCATATCCATAATTTAAAAGGAAAAGTTATCTGCTGCCTACCTATAATCTAAAGAGATCAACAAAAATTAAAATATAAGTTATTTATTCAATGTCAAGTTATGAGAAGGAAAGCTATTGGGACTCTCCATGTTGTTTTTGGATCAATGAATTTTACTTTTAAATCCAACTTAGGTTAAGAAAGATATATTTGTTTACCTCAAAAATATGAGTAACAATTAAACTTAATTTGTGATATTAAAGATACGTGATTTAATTCAATACCAATTAATAATCAAGAAATATGAAGTAGAGAAGAAAGATAGAAGTGAATCAAACCAATATTTATCGACAACAGTGACCTCGAGAAGGTGACATCGAGGTGGCTTAGGGTAGTAAGAACAATTAAGTAAGAAAATCAAAATAAGAACAATTTAAGCTAAGGAACAATTCTAATGAACAGCAGGCAAAAAGTAGAGAGTATATTCTTTGCTCAGTAGAAAAAGATGATTATACAAATCATTGGGTTCCCCCCTTACATAATGGGGGAACCCTAAATGAGGAATATTTTCATTTGTAGTTGGGAATATTCTTAGTACAACTGTCTAACTGTCTAGCACAGAATTGTACAATCCTATTCCGTGATTTATGCCATGACTTAGGAGACATGGCAGGAATCCAGCTTGCTTTAGTACAAATCCATGACGGTACTATTTCGAGGTCGAACACCCCCGACCTCGGTATGTATCATCCCTCATCTTCGAACTCGGGTCTGGTTCCTCGAGCTCGAACATAGGCTTCGAACGATCTACCAAGTGTACAGATCGAAGGCATTTGATCTCGACCGTATACAGATAGTCCCCATATTTCTTAGAGTAAGATGATAAGAAATGTTTTAATCCTCGTTTTCCCGAAGACTTTAGCGATGATGTCATTTCTGTGACGCGTGCGTTTGAAGTGATCGAAACATCCTATCGGTCCACTTCCCCAAAAGATTGAATGCACGCCAGTATTGGTCGGCCACTAGCATCGCCAAACCATCGTTACCCCTCTATAAATATGAGGCGATCCCTCTTAGTGAAGAACTTTACCTTTTCCTTACATTTTCCTTGTCTTCAAATCTTTCCCTAATCACCCTTTCTACTGCTTCTTTAAGCGCCGGAAAACACCAAGCTTTTGTAAGAAACACTACATCCCTGACCAATCCTATATTCTTTAGCTTACAGCCATTGCTAAAACTTCCAAAACGGTCCCAAAAAAAGGACAAGGCTTCATCTTCTTCTACTTCCCGGTCGGCCAGATCGGTGGTGCCCCCAACTCTTGAAGAGACCACCCCCGGTCCTTGCGTAATCAAGAAGGACTTTAGTATTGAAAATCTCGCTGACATCCTAGGACGATGTGAGCACGCATCTCGATACATTAGCCTGATATCAAAGCAGATTATAAAGGACGTGAGGAAGGACTGTGGTTGGGGAGATGAAGTCATTATTCAAAGCTCGCGCCCCGAGGAAGCATTACTTCCCACGTGGAGGATTTTTTAAGTATTTACACTTATCCCTTCACTCTAGGTCCCCTCGATCCAGTGGTGATCGACTTCTAGAAAACGTACAAAGTCACCCTTGTTCAAATTTATCCCTCTTTTTGGCGTATCGTGATTATGTTGCGCTTCTTTTCCGAAAAGGTCGAGGGGTTAGAATTCACCCTTAACCACGTAATTCGATTATATCGACCCCAGCTATTCCAAGAGCTCATCAAGCAGCAACGCTAAACGATGAAGGCCATCTTCGCCAGTACTTATGAGACCAAAGATCGAGGTTGGATGAGCCAGTTCGTCGGAGTAAGAACTTTGGATGTCATCCCTAGGGACAAGATGCCATTCCTGGAGAAATGGAATTTTAGGCGTAAGTGGAGTTCCTTTCCCCGGTATCTATTCATGTTTTATTCCTTTATCTTATAATACCTTAATCTTCTTTTTGTCAACCACTCCATGGGCGCCCCTCACGGTGCCGGACCTCGAGGACTGGGTTTGAAAGTTAGCTGCCACTTCTTCCTACGACAAGCGCAAGTGGCGTGAATTAGTGAAGGGCTAACGGGAGGCCAAGAACCATTGTAAGCATTTCCCGAGTTCCAAATACATTTCATAAACTGGTAGAGTGCCAATTTACTCATGTCTATTTATGCAAGCCTTGGGGATGTGTTTGAGATGAGGCCAGCTCCGGCCGGGGAGAAGACCAAACCTTCGATTCCGAAATCGGAGAAGGATAATAAAAGAAAGAGGGTTTCGAAATCCGAAGGCCCTCAAGATAATAAACACCTACTCGAAGGTTGTGAAAATAATCGAGGCTGTCATAGCTTCCGAACTGGGACTTCGACCGCTGATGAGGGAACCCCGGAGGAGGATGCGAGCGAGGCCCCCATGTCACTGGAGGGTGACATTATCCCTCCGTCTTCAACAACTATACTGAAGGGGGAAAAAGATGAGGCACCAGAAGCTAATGGAATGCCCCGAGTGAAGAGCCTGGGGCTGCGACAACCGGTTACTCCCTTTCTTTGACAACTTATTCTGATGGGGAAAGTAAGAAAGCCAATGCTCTGCGAATACCCGATCCGAGCAATGTCCTTGAGGAAGATCCCTTTCAAGGTTTCTACGATAGGGTTGAGTATGGTAACGATGTCAACGATGCATCCGCCATCTTAAAAGAGGCACAAAATCTCCTTTCCCGGGTGAGTATTTACTTTCATTATTGTAATTTTCTCTTTTCTTTCTTTTCCTTTGACTGATATATCTCCGTTCCACACATAGGCCATCATAAAATTTTGAACCGAGCTAAGCCAGTGTGAGGCCAAGCTCAAGAAAGTTTCAGGTGAAGAGAAAGCCCTAAGTCTCCTTTGTATCCAAAAGGAAGAGGGACATACGGATCTCCGGACCGCATTTGCCAAAACTCAAAAAAAAGAGTCCGAACTTGATGAGCAGGTAACTATGATTTTAACAGAATATGGCATTCTTGGCCCTGCTTAGGAGGCTAAAACTTTAATATCCCAGCTGCAGGAAAAGATAGATATGATTGGGTAGCTCCAGAGCAAGGTTGATCAAATTAAAGCTGATTCTCATCAGTGGAAGAAGAACATGGATCAACTTGTTGCTGATAAAGAGGTTGATATGGCCCAAATAGCCATGGCTGAAACCCAACTCCGGGGCATTCAAGCGAAAGTTCTGGCTCAAGCCAAGAAGATCGAGGAGTTGGAGGCCGAGCTCGCCAAAACACGGGCCGAAACTAGATAAGCCAAGGCTGAAGTTGTACAAGCTAAGGTCGAAGCTGAGAAGACGAGGGTTGCGACTGATAAATCCATTGCCATGTATATAAGGCATACCGCAACTGTTCAAGCAGAGTTGAAGGAGGCCTCTGATCGGGGAAATCTGAGTGAATATTTGGCTAAATGCCAAGCCCGGAGGGAGACTCCTGAGGAGATTCATGCCTAGGGTTTTATACTGCAGCGGATATAGCCGAAGCAAAGGCGCGGGAAATCGATACCATGTTTATTGTCTCTTTTGATGATGAGGACGTAGTGAGTGGCTTTTGGGACAGGGAAAGTGAAGAAGATACTCCCGAGGGAGAGGAGACTCCCGAAGATAGAGTTGTTGATGGTGCAATTTCTCAAGATGACGCTTTCGGGGATATAGCCCCGAAAATAGATCAGTTTTTTATTTTCCTTTTTGTGTAAGGGCCCTTCTAGGGCATTGTAAACATGTTTTGTAAAATACCCCTCATGAATATAAAGCATCTTTTAGCTCTATACTTAACTTGTGTTGGATTTTATTTTGTTCTGTTTTGTGGAAGACTTCGATAATTCAATCAATCAATCAATCCAAGTCTTGACTCGGATTCAGAACATAATAAACCCTTAGATTTTTACTGATCAATATATAATCAATTTGACGAGAGCTCGAAATAGTGGGACTCTTGTGTCCGAGTTGAGTGAGAGTGTGGTCTTGAACTCCAAATGGTTTGAACCTCGAGCTCTCTTAAGTTGGCCCTTAGGCTCTTTAAGTTGGACCTTAGTCTTTTTAGGTTGATGCTTAGGCTCTTTAAGATGGACCAATTCGGCCTTTAAAGTGGCTATACTTTTCCCAGTTTTCGGCTAAAACACTTCGTAAAAATTTTTTATGCCTTAGCATGTATTTTTTATACTCGTTTGGGTTTTTAGGAGGTTCGACGTATCGTAACCTCATTAGTAATTTGTTTCAGCAAAAGTAATTGAATATCTCTTGAGGTGTTTCTGAAGGCCAATGCTATCGAAGCCCTTGGATTATTTGAGGGCCGAATTTATCGAGGCCCTCAGATTCTTTTAAGTGCTAAAATTATCGAAGCCCTTTATATTTTGCTTTTGCTGAGAGTAGCCTGATTCAACCGGTTTTACAAAGTGTTTGAAGGCCTTAAACTTATAGCGAAAGTCGGGCATCATCGAGCCGCATTGTTTCGGCCGTATCATTTTATATGACCGTAGTATTTAATATGGTTGTAGCCTTCGGGTGTGTCTCTTGGACTTTTTCCCCTATAACTTTTCAAACTTGTTTGGAAAGTTATTCCTCGAGGGTATTGGCGGAGGATGCCTCTTTGAGGTCATATGAGTTCGAGTTTTTGGTGACTCGGATGCATTGACTGTAGATGATAGTCCCCGAATATTCGGGGGTGTTCTTATGCTTTAGCTTTTGAGCCATTTCCCGTAGGATTATAACTGTAAAGCTTGCGTAAGAGTAAACAAAGTGTTTTTGATATTGAAAAATGCTTCTTCATATAATTGATACGTACGTACATGCTTTGCCATCGGGGCTTGACTATTCTATAGGGACACGGTTCATCTGACCATTTGGCCCATTACAAAATTTTCCTATCGAGGCCCTCTTAGGCGTGGAGTGTTTTCCTTGAAAATATAATCCCCGAGGTTGATGCCCCCAGTATTCGAGGCTGATTGAAGAGAAATCTTGAATACTATTAAGCTCTCCTTAGGTAGCACATAGTTGTTGCCTCGTTAAAAACCTTGCTGGTAAAACCCACTTGGGGCAAAATCCGATCTAAGGGAAAAAGAGTGAAACACATGCTTTAAAACCTAAGACCTTCATGTAGAAATATGATGTCCTCGAGATCGTATTCCCTCGATCGACAGCCTGTAATGAGTTAGTTTTGAATTCAAATGGACAAAAGGATAAAGTTGTACCTTAGCAGTAGTATCGTTTGAGTAATTATATGTTCCAATTGTTTGGCAGTAGTTGACATTCCATTGTGTTGAGTTTATAATATCCTTTACCGATAACTCCAAGGACTCGGTACGGTACTTCCTAATTCAGGCCAAGTTTCCCTCATTAGGATCTCGAGTATTAAGGGTGACCTTCCATAGGACCAGGTCCCCGATTTTGAAATGTCGAAGGTTGGTTCTTCTATTGTAGTATCATTCGATCCTTTGCTTCTTTGAGGCCATCCAAACGAGCGTTGCTTCTCGCTTTTCGTCTAATAACTCGAGGCTGGCATTCATGGCCTCGTGGTTTGACTTCTCTAATGCATTCCGAAACCTAGTGTTGGGATCTCCTACTTCGACGGGGATGAGAGCCTCGGAGCCATATACTAGAGCGGGGTGGCCCTCGTACTATACTTTGATGTGGTCTGATACAGCCAAAAGGACTTCGGATAAAACTTCTCTCCATTTCCCCTTTGCACCGTCTAGTCTTTTCTTCAAGTTCTGAATGATAATTTTATTTATTGACTCGACCTGTCCGTTTTTGGTTGGGTGGTACGGTGTCGATAAAATCCTCTTTATTTTATGGGCTTCTAGAAACTTTTTTACCTTGAAACTGATGAATTGCTTTCCGCTGCCATGCACGATCTCGGTGGGTATCTCAAATCGACATATAATGTGGTCCCAGATAAAGTTAATAACTTCTTTTTCTCGGACCTTCTCGAAGGCCTACGCCTCCACCCACTTAGAGAAATAGTCAGTCATAAACAGGATAAATTTAGCTTTACTTGGGATCGTTGGTAGGGGCCGACTATATCCATTCCCCATTTTATGAAATGCCATGGAGATAGGATCGAATGAAGTTGTTCTCCAGGCTGATGGATCATCGGTGCAAATCGTTGACACTTATCACATTTTCTGACAAATTCCTTGGTATCCTTTTTCCATGATGTCCTAGTAGTAACCTGCTCTGATAACTTTGCGAACCAAAGACTCGGCGCTGGAGTGATTCCTACAAGTGCCTTTATGGATTTCTCGAAGGACGTAATCGGTGTCTCCTGGCCCCAAACATACCGCCAATAGCCCATCGAACGTTCTCCTATACAATATTCCATCTTCATACAATGCAAATCTAGAAGCCTTGGCTCGTAAGGCCCTCGATTCTTTGTGGTCCGATGAGAGTTTTCCGTTCTTCAAATAGTCAATACTCTTATTCCTCTAGTCCCACGTCAAGCTTGTTGAATTTATTTCAGCATGACCCTCTTCAATAACGGACCTTGATAATTGGACACATGTCTCTGGGATGATGTCATCCTCTTCAACAGAAGTGCCTAGAATGGCGAACGCATCAGCCTCACTATTTTGCTCTCGAGGCACATAATCCAGAGTCCACTTCTTGAAGCGATGCAAGGTTACCTCCAGTTTATCCAAGTAATGTTGCATTCTATCCTCTCGAACCTCAAAGCTTTTGTTTACTTGGTTTACAACCAATAGGGATTCACACTTGGCCTCAATGACTTCTGCTTCCAAGCTTTTAACAAGCTCAAGACCTGAATCATGGCCTCATACTCGGCCTCATTTTAGTTAATCTTGGAGTTTTCATAGATTGCCTAATAGCATCACCTGTGGGATGTTTTAAGACAATGCCGAGTCTGACCCCTTAATATTTGAGGCACCGTCCGTAAAAAGGGTTCATACCCCCGATATTGTACCCGAGCTTAGAATGAGTTCTTTCTCCACTTCGGGTACGAGGGTCAGCATAAAATCGGCCACAAAGTCAGCTAGAATTTGAGACGTGATGGTCGTTCGGGGTTGATATTCGCTATCTTACCCGCTAAGTTTGATGGCCATTTGGCCAATCGGCCCGATATCTCGGGCTTATGCAAAACATTTCGAAGAGGGTAAGTGGTTCTTACACATATGGGATGACACTGAAAATATGGTTTTAGCTTCCTAGATGCGCTTGTCAATGCAAGTGCTAATTTTTCTAAGTGAGGATATCTAGTTTCAGCATCTCCTAGAGTTTGACTTATGTAATAAAAAAGGAATTGTGTACCTTGCTCTTCTCGAACTAATAATTTGCTTACCACTACCTGGGATACTGCCAGGTATAGATAAAGCCTTTCGTCTTCCTTTGGGGTGTGAAGCAAAGGCGGGCTTGACGAATATCGCTTTAACTCCTCCAAGGCTTCCTGGCATTCTGGGTCCACGAGAAATCCTTTTTCTTCTTGAGCAAGAAAAAGAAACGGTGACTCTTATCCGAAGACCTCAAAATAAATGTACCCAAGGTGGCTATTCACCGTGTTAGCCTTTGCATGGCCTTCACACTATTCACGATCGTAATAACCTCGATAGCCTTGACCTTATCGGGATTGATTTCGATACCTCGATTTGATACCATGAAGCCGAGGAACTTCCCCAAGCCAACTCCGAAGGCACATTTCTCCGGGTTAAGCTTCATGTTGTATTTCCTCAAAATTGCAAATGTTTCCTGCAAAGGTACTAAATGGTCTTCTGCGTGTAGGGAGTTAACCAACATGTCTTCAATATAGACTTCCATTGTTTTACCAATTTGTTCTTCAAACATTTTGTTAACTAGGCATTGGTATGTAGCTCCTGCGATTTTTAGTGTGAAAGGCATTACGTTATAACAATAAGTTCCAAACTTAGATATAAATAAAGTCTTTTCCTGGTCCTCTGGGTTCATCTGAATTTGATTGTATCTGGAGTAGGCATCGAGAAAAGATAGGGTCTTGTGGTTAGCCGTGGAATCGATCATTCGGTCGATGTTTGGCAATGGGAAAGAATCTTTTGGACATACTTTGTTCAATTCTTTATAATACACACACAATCTAAGCTTATTTCCTTTTTTAGGAACTACAACTAAGTTTGCTAACAGTTCGAGATACTTTACCTCCCTAATGGATCCTATTTTAAGGAGTTTGGTTACCTCGACTTTTATGAAGGCATGCTTTACCTCGAATTGGGCATCCTTTTTTGCTTCACCGGTTTCAACCTGGGATCGATGCTCAATCGATGTGTGGTGATTTCTAGCGGGATCCTTGTCATGTCTAAGGGAAAGCAAAGCAATCCATATTATCAATAAGGAATAAAATCAGTTTTTTCCTGAGTTCGGGGGTTAGTCCCGTTCCCAGGTATACCTTTTTCTCGGGCATGTACTCGATCAAAATGACCTACTCCAGTTCCTCGATAGCTGATTTTGTAGCATCAGACTCTTCGGGAATGATGAAGGTTCTAGGAGTAAGGAAATTCTCATCTTCGTCTTCGATCACCTGCTACTTTAAATCCATTGAGGCTAGAGGCGGTAATTGCTATTTGGCAGATGATAACTAGGGATTTTGATCCACTTTATACTCCTCCTTGCTTATGTTTTGATTAGAAATTTGTACAAAATAGTCCCAAAAGGCTCACAAGTTGTGCTTGATTGCAGGTTTGTTCAACAAAGTGACAACATGTTAAAGGTCAGCTCAAAAAGGTTCACTTGCACAAGTACCAAGACAAGACAAACCTCAGGCAAAACAGGCCCAATACGACCGCACACCATTCTGTGCGGTCCGCATAAGTGAGATTCAGAGAAGGTGATTTCCAGGCCAACAGGTAATGCGGCCGCATGCGATTTAATGCGGTCTGCATTGGAGTCACTACGGCCTCAAAGTACGGTCCACATTGGATTCCCCAGCTTCTTGACTATGTACTTCAGGGACCTCAAACTTTAAAAGAGGCCATTTGATATCAAGGTCAAAGCGAAGGCCCCATTCTCATGGTACAGCATGTAGGGAGATGACAACCCAAAAAGCAAGAACTTCAAGGGAATAGCCACTGCTCCAACAGGCCACTCTAAAGAGCCAGTTGTGGTAATGGCTCCTACTCATCCTGCCTCCACCTCCACAGATATTCCTCTGGTCCCATCCACTTCAGCAGATTCAGAGATTCCCTATTCCCGAGCCTACCTAGTGACTACTCACCGACTGATCCAAGCTCTTCTCAGCATCAACAATTGGATGAAAACATCTTCATCCAAGTTGTCTATCCTCACTAATACAGTGGAAGCTCAGTCGGCACCTCCACCTCCGCAGGTCCTGCAGTCTATTGAGGATGCCCTCAAGGACATTCTGGTCAACCAGAAGAAAATCCTTGTCAGCTAGAAAGTGCTCGGTGATGCTGTTGATTCACATAGCAAGGCTCTCAAGGAGCTTGCTAAGGAGCACAAGAAGTTGAAAAAGACGTGGGCCTCCAAGGAGTCCGTGAAGAAGCTAAGGGTTAATATTGACAGGTTGAAGGCAGACCAGCTGCCTTTGGATTTATTGCTTTATGAACCTGTACCAGTAGCTCATCCCAGCCAGAGCAATCTTAAAGGCCTCCCAAGAGGAAGAGGATGATTCCCCAAGCGGACGATGCAGTCATCCAGTTGGGAGACCCACCAGAGGCCACCTCCAATCAGCCACAGGATGCACCTCGGGAGCTTGTCCAGGTCCAGGCCCAGGTCCCAGCAGCAGAGCAGCACGCCATAGGGAACCAGTCTGAGGTTCTCGAGCACAGAGAGGATCCAGGGTCTGCTCAGAAGCCCATGTAGACAGACAGGCCATAGGGAGTCTCTATATCCTTTTCCCTTATCTTTTTTATGCTTTTTTGGTTTAGTTGGCATTGGGGACAATGCCAGCTTTCATTTGAGGGGGTAGGCCCTACTTTTTTGGATTTGGATAATTGTATATATTTGATAATTTTTTATGATTTCTTTATTTTTCATCTTTGGTTTGTATATAAATTAACATTTCGTCACATTTCTCGTACATTTATTTTACTTTGGGTCTATCTATAAAGTTATGTTACATTGTACATATTCATCCCATCTATTGTATATTCGATTAAATTCCCTCTTGTATATATTCATTTTACTTTCCGTAATTTTCATTCTTAGCTTCTTATTAATGTTTGTAGTTTCTTGTTTTGAACGTTTGCAATAAGCCTTTGGTTTTCTTAATGCTACAGTTCTTTCCAAAGATGGAGTTTGTGTGAACCAGGTGGCTCTTCCCAATGATAGATGGCGTGACAACCTTCTTAAGGGTTTGAGTCTATTTTTTCTTTTCTTTTTGCTTTTTAGTAGTTAATGGTTAAGGGTGCCTCAAGCAACGCTTCACTTAGGCCTAGCACATTTGCCTTTGATCTCATGGTCAAAAACAAATTGTTGTGTTTACGATGGTGAAAGTCGTGACCCTGAGACTCTTGTGTTGACCGATAATCATCAAGTGGTTTTTCGGGAGCATTGTGTGCTCAAATCTTATCTAAGGTCGTTGTGGGTTCCCGATTGTGTCTTTAGCAAGCCCATGGCATGTGTGGTGATAAATTGCATTGCAAGTCCAAGTCCCGAGCCATTGGTCTAGAACTTGCTCTAAATGTTTGTTGAGGTGAAATCCTAAGTGAATTTCAACTTGAGACATGATTATAGGCTCTCATTGATCCAAATGATAGCTTAAACACTTTCACATCCTACCAAAGATAAAATCCCTAGTCAACCCTTTTGAGACTTAAACCTTTTCCCTTCAAGAACCATGATACAAGCCTTTACCCATTCTAAAAGATACACTCTCTTGGCACCCGATCATTCCTTAGCACATGGCAAAATTATAAGTTTGGGGGGAGAGACGAGGATTGCAACAAAGTGGTAAAAAGGTACAAAATGAAGAAAAGGAGAGCCAATGAAAAAGAAAGAAAAGCAAAAAGACAAAAAGAATACTCAATGTGGAAAAGAATAAAAAAAAGGTATTCAAGAAAATCAAAGAATGAAAGGTGTGGAAAATTAAGAAAGGAAAAAAGATTTGAAATGTATAAAAAAGAGTGACAGCGTGTCTCTCTTACCCCCTTGAAAGAAGTGAAAAGACTCAAAGAGTCAAGTGAATCTGTGCCAAAATGAAATAAAAGAAGTGCTTAAGGGAATATGGAACCTACTTAGAGCAAACATCGCCTACCCAGAACCAAAAGCCTTCACTATGTCTCCACAAAAGCCCTATATGATCTCTAGTTGAATGAATCTTACATTAATGGTGACTTACAGAAGGGGAAAGCAGATGGTACTTAATGCCGGACTTGTGACTTTTCTTTGAGAGAGATGAGTGAATTTCCATTAATCTCGTTATGAGTGCCACTATTCGAAAGGTGAGGTTTTCTTAGGGAGAGCTGAGGATGTGTGAGTTTGGGTTCCACAATGACTAAAATAATAGAAAAAGTCCTTTGATGTGTTGAGTCAACCCTTGATGCTCTTGTGTCACACTTGATCCATGGTATTTTAAAAGAGTAAATGTTGTTAATGATTCATGTGTATTGAGGGCAATTGTTAGTCCCAATTGAAGTTAGATGAGGTCACTTTAGGATAGCTGAATTGTCTGGGATTTTCTCTTAAGGGTGGGTCTCATTTTGTTTGTTTGGGGACAAGCAAAAGCTTAAGTTTGGGGGAGTTGATAACTAGGGATTTTGATATATTTTATACTCCTCCTTGCCTATGTTTTGATTAGAAATTTGTATAAAATAGTCCCAAAAGGCTCATAAGTTGTGCTTGATTGCACGTTTGTTCAACAAAGTGACATTATGTCAAAGGTCAGCTCAAAAAGGAGTGAAACTTGCACAAGTACCAAGACAAGGCAAAGCTCAGGAAAAACAGGCCCAATACGGTCGCACACCATTCTATGCGGTCCGCAGAAGTGAGATTCAGAGAAGGTGATTTCCAGGCCAACAGGCAATGCGGCCGCATGAGATTTAATGCAGTCAGTATTGGAGTCACTGTGGCTAGGGGTGTGAATTTGAATCGGTTTATCGATAAATCGAATCGCTTATTTGTTATCGGTTTATCGATTTATTGATTTTTGATTTCGATTTTGTCCTCTTCTATTATCGGTATATCGATAAACCGATAAGAAATACAAAAAAAAAATTTTAAATTTTTTTTTTACCCTTATTCTATAATACCCTTTCCTTTACCCTAAGTACATAACCCTATTATTTCATCTACCACATTTAAGGAATGAACATATTTAAAGCTCAAGGAAATAAAGTTCAAATTAATGAAAAATAGAATTAGCCGTGATGATGTATTTTTTTGTATATCGTTGGAGTATTGGTGGCATATATTTGATCCCTTACTTTAGTTTCATTGCATTTGCTTGTTGACACAATTTTATGTTATAAATAGTGTTCGTCTTATTTTAGCTTCTTTTGGTCCATATTAGTTAGGCGTGTTTATAGCGATATACTTTCCGTGAAATTTCGCAAATTTTCTTATTGGTATAATCGATAACTGAATCGATAAGCCCCAAAAATCGATAAATCGAAATCAAAAATATCGAAACCTTATTGAAATGATAACGATAAGCATGTGTACAAATCGATAATCGATAAGTAATTATCGATAAGGGTCAAAATCGAATCGATAAATCGAATGCACACCCCTAACTGTGGTCGTACTCGATTTAGTGCGGTTTGAAGAACCAAAGATTAGAGAGGTGCCAGTTTTGGAGATTGAAGCCAAAGCGGTTTGCGCTTCATTTCATGCGGAACGCAATTGTCACACCTCCTTTTTGCACACCTACCCCGAAAGATAAATGTATAAGGGAGTTTTTCCATTTAAAGTGACATTATTCGAAATGGGATTATTTATTTTATTTTTTAGAGTTGCCACTTGGGATAGGATAGGATTTTGGTGTCCCAAGTCACCGGTTTATCTTGAATCCCAAATCGAGGAAAATTGTCGACTTCCCAATTGGAGTCTGCGAACCAGAAATTCTGAATAAGGAATTCTATTGACCCGAGGGAAGGTGTTAGGCACCCCCGGATCCCGTGGTTCTAGCACGGTCGCCTAAATTATTATAAATTAGCTAAAATCTGATTTTTATGCATGTCATCCTATAGTGCAATTTTAGAATTATTTAACCGTTTTTAGTTTTAAAAAAAAATTTAAGAAAGTGAACGTCGTTTAAAAACGTATTTTTTGGATCACGTCACATGAAATGCACCCGTATCCTCGACACATTCTTATTCGATGTTTTGGGATTTGGATTTGGGTTGCATGAAATGCACACCCGTATTTAAGAAGGTAAAATTATTAAAAGCGCGCCTAAAGCGACTGGCGGGTTATTATCGTTGCGGGAGGCCGTGAAATTCACTAAACAGCACGCCCCGAATTCTAATTATTTTAATATAAGTATTTAAAGAGGGCCCCACTATTTATACATTTTTGTTTGGCGAGGCTCATCTCATTTTATTATTTAAGGGCCATCCTAGAGCAAACTATAATTGTCTATTGAATTTGTCTCTAAAGTGCCCTAGTTAATCAATATCATTAGTGCTAGTATTTAAAGTATGCAAGGATTTTGGGCCTCCAGTTCAAGTCCACACCTGAACAAGAGGAGAACCTCTTAACTCGAGCATGCTACTTAACTAGCGAGCCCTAAACCCAAATTACCAAATTAGTACTATGAAGTCCAGCCCTTAGCATTTTGGGCCTTAAATTAGTAGATCAAAATTCAGCGATATGAATGGGCTTCAATTGGACTCTAACCCAGCACTGTAACCACAGCCCAATTTTATTGACAAATACATGATCCATATGAAACAGAAAGTCTGACTAACAAATTCAATTTTTGGTCTATGATTTTACACTAATTAACTGCATGAATTCATTTTATTTAGCATGCTCGTTTAAACCAAATCTTTTATGTAATAACGATCCAACATAAGAAATGATGAATTTGCCTAAAATGTAACGTATTAACCATTTCTACTACCTTCAGTGACTTAGCATGTTGTATAGCACTTGAATTCCATATTAAAGTTCACAAATAACAGATAACACACTGACTTTCCGGTTTCAAATTTGTTAAACCATGAGTTCATCAATTAAATCCAAGTTTCTCAACAACATTCATACCTTCGACTCTAATATGGAGTGTAATGCTTGTAACACAAACTCACAACTACCTATTAATCGTAAGGAACCAAACTATACCAGAACTAAGCTAACAACACAAAATGCAACAAAACAAAATCGAATCGAGTTTAAACAGTCTAGTCCTTAAACAATCATAAAGTCTAGATTGCCTAACTCTCAATTATTAACACGGCATAACTTAACAGTTGAAACTAAACACAAAACAGCCTCAGAAATGTATCATTCCTTCAATAGTTTGAATACAACCAATGATTTAGTTCTTCACATATCTCTTAAGATCGAAGAATACCTGGAATCGAAACAAAGTAAAGGTGAGGAATCAGCTCAAACAGAGGCAGAACAGCAAGGCAATTCAGTAATGAATTATCAGGTTAACACCAATCTCGAGTCCCAGAAACAATGTCAAACAATCTCCAGCAATTAACAACCAGTAAACAACCAAAATACTAACTGAATAAGCCAGATTTCAATTTGAAAATGACTCCATAAGTTTTAAAACTTCAATTATTGAAAACCAGGATGATTCAGGCCATTTTGGATCTCAAATGAGCAAAAATTCTAATTGAGAGTTGGATTTTCGAAGGTATTGCAAGAGAACTTCAATAAAACTGTATTTTTTTTGTTTTTGGAAGAAATTGAGATCTAAGAGAAATGTTTTGAACTATTGGACTTTAGATTTGAATATTTGATTTTGAAATTCAAATTTCAGATCTTAGACTTGCAGAAAATGTGTATTGGGGGGGGAGAATTTAGAAACTGAAATTTTGGAATTTTCTGATCTGTCCAGACTAGTTAATGAAGGCAGGTAGGCTGCCTTTTATAGGCAGGAAAAAGGGCAGGAAGGTTCTAGAACTTATTCACTCATCCCCCCCCCCCTTTTATTTCAGTTTCTATACATTAATCCCTAAATTTTTGGCTTATTGCCCAAGTTACTGCATTAAGAATGCTGAAACTTACACTAAGACCCTCTTCTAGAAGAATCTTGGGTATTCTAGCTTTGTTTTCTATTTATGGAATACCTATACTAACCTTACTTTTATTCTGAAATTACTGAGCCTACTCAACTAAACCAGACCCCTTTTTACCCTAGTTAAAGTCAACTATGGTTAGCTACTCAAAGGAAATGAAAATTCAGCTATATCCAAATCAATTAAGCTAAGCCCAAATAACTAATTAAAATCAAACACTGAACTAAGGAATTATTGATAACAATTACTGATTAAACTAAACTAAACTAATTAAAACTAACAAATCAAACACTAAAAAATTAAAATCAAATAATACCTAAACAAAATCGACTAAAACAGATAATAAAGAAATAAAGACTATAGCAATGAACACTAAATTGAAACAAAACGTGTATCAAGATAGGTTCAAAACGAAAATTAAACTAATACCTAACATTACCAAGACAAGATTTAAACAAATCAAACAAAATTAAACTAAAAGATAAAAAAAAACAACTACAAGAGCAAAATGAAACAAATATTGAACCAAAATAAAATCAAAATAGAATCAAATGAAAACTTACTGATTTTTGTTCTTCAACTTGATTGATTTTCGAAATTGATTTTTAATTAATGTTATATGTTTATTTTGTCAAAATAAAACCTATAACATTAATTAAAAATCATCTGAATTCTTGAAATTCCAAAACAGGTTAAAATTTGAAAACCCTAGATCTAAAATTAAAGGGGTTTCGTTTAGATTTGAAGGGTTCTAGTTTGGGATTTGGGAAAAGGGAGGTTAGGGAAATATAGGGTGTGAATTTGGTTGAACTTGGAAGAATTAGGGTTTTGACCGAAATTTAGACTCAATATTCAGAGAATTTGGTTGATATTTGAGGGAAGGTAAGGTTAGAGTCGACATGGGGAGGTTGAGATGGAGTCATGGTGTAAATTTGGGCGTCATCGGAGCATCGCCGCCGGCAGAGGCGATTTCCGGCCGGCGGCGGACGGTGGAAGGCGGCGGAGACGGGAAGGGTTAGGGTTTGTGTGTGGGGTGATGAAAGAGACGGAGAAGGGGGTAGGGGGTAGGGGTTAGGACACTTATATATTAAAATTAAAACACTTTCCAGCCGTTGGATCAAAGATCCTCGACGGCTATGATCTATCCCAGGTGAAACGATGCCGTTTTACTTAAGGGGGAGGCAGGCCGGGTTTGGGTGCGGATTTGGGCTTATTTGACATGGGTTTTTAGGGGGGTTTTGGGCTGGTTTGCCTTTTGGCCCAAGACTAAGTAAACCAATCCTTTTCTTTTAATTCTCTTTTTTCATTTGTTTTCTTTTCTTTTCTTCCCCCTTTTTTATTATTTGTTTTATTTATTTCTTTGCCAAATTAAAACTAACAAAACCTAATTTAACTCCCAAAATTAGACTAACTAATGTTCTAAAAATAAACTAAATCCTAATTTAAAAAGGAAACTAAACCGAAAAGGAATGTAAAAATGACCATTTTTGTTATTTGCTTCTATTTTTTGTGATATTAACTAAAAAATGTTAACATGAAGGTCTAAAAATGCAAGTATGCTATTTTTTGAATTTTTCATGAGTTATATCAATTAAAAAATGCACAAAAATGCATATAATTATAAAAAATATGCAATTAATTCCTAAAATTCAAATAATAAAGAAAAATTCTAATTTTAATGATTCTATTGGAATATTTGAACGAGGCAAAAATCACGTGCTCACAGCTGCCCGTTTTTGCTCGAAAACATGAAGGGTTTTCGGGCAAAGATAAATGAGCACCACAAAGGATTTTTGCTTGCTCGGTACTCCATGAGAAGCATTTTGAAAACCGTCTGACCGAACCTTGCTTCAAAGGTTGCCTACATATCCTTGGCTATAAAGGAATCAGGTCAGTGCAGTTCTGGAAGGTTTGGTAGCTGGGACTACCAGGAGCTGTGATTTCACTACTGTTGCTGGTGCTACTGCTTGCTGACCTCCTTATTACACCAAAAGGAAAATCAAAGCTAAGCTAGCTATGCCTATCAACTAGGAGTTACAAGATTCATATCTACAATTCTCTTGAAACTTGATCTTGAGTCTTAGCTGATTTTGCTGTGGACTCCGATATGGATCTTAATGCTCGCAAGTTGTAGGTGTTTAATTCTCTGTGCAGCATTGGGTCAAAACAGGGTCCGTGGAGCTTGTGACTTCAATCAGATTTTGAGCAATCCGCACCTTTGTTTGCTTCTCCTTTGAGTTCATTTATTTTCTTCTTTTCTTCTTTTCTTTATTCTGGATTGAGACTTATCCCATCGGTCATCTCGCACCCTATGTCTCGAGGTCAACCTGCTTAAGATACCAAAGCAAACAAACGAACGAAATTTTCTGCCCTGTTTTCACTAGGAAAATTTTGTGAGTTAGTTATGACACATATGTAAGTAATCAAATCAGGATTGTGTATCCTTGAATGAATCCAGGTTATGTCGGACAAGAAAACAAAAGGGTCTCAGGTTATGCCGGGACAAAAATAAAAAGGCTCCTTGGTAAGCCAGGGAGATCCACGGGTTATGCCAGGATTTGGGAAAGAAAAAGCCCCTTGGGTTATGCCGGATTTGGGAAAGAAAAAAAAAAGCTCCCTGGGTTATGCCAGGGAGATCCTCGGGTTATGCTGGGGATTTGGAAAGAAAAAGCCCCTTGGGTTATGCCAGGGGGATCCTCGGGTTATGCCGGGATTTGGAAAGAGAAAGCTCCTTGGGTTATGCCAGGGAGATCCTCAGGTTATGACGGGATTTGGAAAGAAAAAGTCCCTTGGGTTATGCCAGATAGATCCTCGGGTTATGCCGGGATTTAGAAAGAAAAAGCTCTTTAGGTTATGCTAGGAAGATCCTCGGGTTATGCCGGGATTTAGAAAGAAAAAAGCCCCTTGGGTTATGCCAGGGGGATCCACGGGTTATACCGGGATTTGGAGTGAAAAAATCTCCTTGGGATGCCAGGGAGATCCTCGGGTTATGCCGGGATTTAGAAAGAAAAAGCCCCTTCGGTTATGCCAGGGGGATCCACAGGTTATGCCGGGATTTGGAAGAAAAAAAAAGCCCTTTGGGTTATGCCAGGGGGATCCTCGGGTTATGCCAGGATGGTTAAGGAATGGGGTCCTATGCTACCATAATTTGTTTTTCTTTTGGGATTTTCATTTTCATTTCTTTTCTCCTTTTCTCTTCTTTTTATGTTTTCCTTTTTAGTTAGCAAAACGCATGAAAGAACTTGGCGAGAAACTTCCTTTTTGGTCGATTCCCTGTTGCAAAGCTGTTTCAGCGCTTGCGCATTCCTTTTCTCTTTTGGGTTGCACCTGCTTCTTGCACGGTTGCTTTGATTGACACATGTTTTAACTTTCAATAAAGAACAATTTGTTAGTTTGAAACGGTGGTTTGTTTTGTGGCCTTGATCATCTCAATTGCTTGATCCGGCCGCATTTCCGTTGAGAACTTTTCCGCTTGTTGGCTTTGAGGGTGAATCTCTTCTAAACCGACGGGATTCAACTTTTTAGGATTTTATGATGACTCGCCCGTGTGGGCTCTGGCCCTTTCACTTTATTCTGCTCTTAAGACCTTTGTTTTTGACTTTCTTTCCTTTCCATTGTCTTTGCTTTGAAGCATCAACCACCATGGTCAATCGGGATTAGACTGACGCACCCGCTGAGGCTGGGTATTTTATCCGGCTTTTGCCAGGCAGAGCCCTATAAAACCAATCCTGCCACCTTTCTTTATAGTAATTCCGGAATCAGTGTTAAACCGAAAGGGATTCAAGAAAGAAGTATACAAAAGGCAAGCAGAGTTTAGAGAGAAGCGTCCCTTTCGGGGGGAAGAAGGACTTATCTGGGGTGTGCCTGCTAGCTTCAAATGAACATGACATGCTTCTTGGACTGGATGTCAGACCTACACAAACTTTCCAGCTTCTCATGAACTCATTGATCTACATTTCAAAACCAGGGAATCTTGCCAGGACTCTTTTGGTGATGGGATGTCTTTTTTTCGACCGACAGCGCCCTTTGCGGGTTTTCGCTAATCGACCTATCTCATTTCTTTTCTCACCGTCCTCCGATAGTGCTCTTTGCGAGTTTTCACTAAGCGGACTCTCTCATTTTTATTTTCTCTACTCACCATCGTCTTATGGTGCCTGAAGGTTTTCACCGATAAGACTCTCTCATTTTATTTCTCTCAGTTTGAGTTGTATCAGATTCCAACAATGACGTTTTCCACTTCCCTGCATTTGCCAATTGATCAGAAGGACTTGGATAAGGTCTTTGGGGTAAAAGGACTTTGGGCGGAACTACAACTTTGGAACCATTTCAGCGGATTCATAGCCGAACCATCATATCATCTGCCCCAGTTTTAGTTGTTGGGAAGAAATTGGGATTTTTATTTTGGTGTGACTGAACCTTAGGGAGAGGCTGTCTACGTATCCTTTCGGAATCAAGTCAAACGTAGTTCAGGAAAATAATTTTATTTTGTTTTGTTTTGTTTTGTTTTGTTTTGTTTTGTTTTGTTTTTCTTTTCTCTTCTTTTTTTTTTCTTTTCTTTTTTTTTCTTTTCTTTTCTTTTTCTTTTTCTTTTTCTTTTTCTTTTTCTTTTTCTTTTTCTTTTTCTTTTTCTTTCTCTTTTTTCCTCTCTTTTTTTTTCTCTTTCTTTTTTTTTCTTCTCTTTTTTTTTGTTTTGTTTTTGTTTTTGTTTTTTTTTTCTTTTAGTAGTACTTCCGAGTTCCAAAGAGGGTGATCAAAGAAGCGTAACCGGCTCAAGGGGTTTACGAAGGATTGATAGTGTTTGGAATAGCGAGAAAGAAAGACTTCATCATCTCAATTGTACAAAAATCAACACCGCAGAGAGCCTAGACATAGTACCTTTTTACTGCATCTGTATTCATAGCTGTTTCGGGATTATTTCCTTCGATATCTCCCAGATACAGTGCTCCTCTTGGCAATATCTTCCGGATTATGTATAAACCCTTCCAATTAGGAGCAAATTTTCCTTTTGCTTCCTGGTGATGAGGGAGAATGCATCTTAACATGAGTTGTCCCACTTCAAAATTCCTGGGTTGTACTTTCTTGTTGTAAGCGTGGGCCCTTCTTTGTTGATACAACTGTCTATATGTGCCCTGAGTAGAGCGTACTCTTTTAGAAGTACTCTTGTTGTTGTAATGTATGGGACTTTCCAACCCGCGAACCAATTTTCTTCAGTTGTTCCAATTCTTTGTTTTATTTCCTCAAAGTTACCTTCTTCATCACATTCCGGTTCTTGATTTATTATTTCACAGTTAGACAGCGTGTTTGAGTCTGGGCGTGAAGTCCACAAGCATGTCATTTTATTTAAAGTTGCATTATTAAAACTGAAGAGAAGAAATGAAGGAGAGAAATAGCAAAATCAGAAAGAATAAAGAAAAATGAACGATGAAATATTAATTTCATTTCTTGGAATTTTGAAGATAACAGGGTTCACATTCGGGAATTTAAAGACAAGAAACTACAGGAAACATCCGAGTTACACCCTGGAATAACTCGGGATGTTGAAAAAGTAACGGGACGGGTCTACCGGGACTCCCGCCTGATCGGGAATGGCGTAACCTTCCAGTTTTGAAGCTTGGCGCTTGGTCCCATGTATAACACCTCAGCGGTGCTAATGCCCTCCCCTGGCTGAACCATGTGGGTTTCGTAGGGCATTTTCCTCATTGCCCCACATATTTCCTCACTTTCGTCAGACGTGAAAACCTCATCATCTTCCTCTTTACTGTACTTAGGCTTGACAAACGTTTCATACAAATGTACCACCTCATAATCGGCCATTTTCATTTTTTGAAAGAACACTTCGGCTTCCTCGGCATTCACAGGCTTCTTAGGCGGGAAACGCCTTCTGGCAGCATGGTTTACTTCCTCTATGTTTGAATATTTCTCAATAGGGTGGTTTTCTAGCAGCTCTCCCAAGATCTCTTTAACCTTATACGTAACCACCGTCTGATGATAATTCCATGGTACCGCAGCAGGGCTTGTCATAGGCTTCTGCACGTCTAATAACCATTGGCTCACTCAGCCGAAGTGGTTTGATTGTCCCCCAAACCACATAGGCTTGCTTGGGTCCATACATTTGTGTTCTTTTTTTAAAGTCAGTTTTCTTTTCTGGTTCTGTCTCGGTGATTTTGCTCTTCTTTTCCCCTTCCTCTTGCTTCGAGGCCACCTTTGGATTTCTTTCTGCATCAGCGATAGCAATTATAGCTTTTAAGGCTGGATCAAAATCCCTATCTTCGCAAATCATCCCGATTACCTACCCGTTGTTGTGAGCAGGCAGCAGATTATTGGTCACATTTGGGACATCCTCATCCTTCAACACAATTTTCCCTTGCTCTATTAAGTTCTCCACCGCTTGTTTCAAAGTCCAACAGTCATTTGTATGATGGCCTTCTGCTCCTGAATGGTATGCACACCTGACACCAGCTCTATAGGCAGGCGATGTCGGGTTTTGTCTGTTCTGAGGGACCGGCTGCAGTAGACCCATTTGGACAAGCTTTGGGAATAGATCGGAGTAGGATTCACCAACGAACGTGAAATTTTGCCTCCTGGGTGGCTCACGAGGAGGAAAATTATTCTGTGGAGGACGGGGATTATAGCGGTTTTGGTGAGGAGGATGATTTCTTTGGAATGGAGGTTAATTTCTGTTAGCTTGTTGCTACGGTCGTGCAAAAGGTTGAGCATTCATGACCGCATATGGTTGAGGAATATAGGACATTTCTTGGTGAGGGTAATAATGCTGAGGGGTTCTTTCTGAAAACATGGGTCTAGGAGCGCAGTGTCTTCTCGCACCCGAAGTCGCCATAGACGTTTCCTCTTTCGTCCTACCCTTTGTCATTCCTCCAGACCCGCCCTGGATGGCTTGGGAGGTTGCTCTAATAGCTGATTGGTTCAAAATTCTGCCTGTTTTCAGTCCATTCTCCACCATTTCACAAATTTTGATTGCCTCTACAAAAGGTTTGCCCATAGCCGACATCATGTTTAGGAAGTAATCGGCTTCTTGGGCCTGAAGAAATACGATGACTATTTCCACTTCATTCATTGGGGGTTTCACCCTTGATGCTTGTTCGCGCCACTTAATTGTATATTCTCGAAAACTTTCGGAGGGCTTCTTCTTCAAATTTGCCAAGGAGTTCCTGTCTGGCGCGATATCGATGTTGTATTAAAATTGCCAGACAAAGTCTCTGGCAAGACCGTCCCAAATATGCCAACATGATATGTCTTGGTCCATATACCATTCTAAGGCAATGACAATTAAGTTCTCCTCGAAATACACCATCAACAATTCTTCTTTGCCACCGCCCCCCGTAGCTGATTGCAATAATTCTTCAGGTGACCAATGGGGTCTCCATGCCCGTCATACTTTTCAAATTTTGGTGTTTTAAACCCCGACGGCAAGTGTACATGCGGGAACATACATGGGTCTGTATAGGAGACACTCTTTTTCCCTCTCAAGCCTTGCATATTTTTTAAGCTCTGTTCGAGGCTTCTCGTTCTCTTTGCCATCTCATCCTGCTCTGGGATTTGGGGGTTTTGTCATGTCCCGGTGTAAGCTCGTATGGCGGTGGCTGAGAGTAAGTATATTGAGGATAATCAGGAGGGTCAGCCTGAAAGACGGGATTTTGGAATGTGAAAATCGAGGGATCGAAAGCATGCTTCAGTAGTGATGGTTGTGTTGTTACGTAGCATGGAGGAGCTGTGAAGATGTTGGGAGGTGTTCCTGATGGGAACACCTGGGGGCGAACCTCAGAAGGTGTTCCTAGGAAGTGAGCAGTTATAGTAGGATGCCCTAACTGGGTGTTTGGATGGCTGATGGGGACAGTAGTAGCACCTCCAGATCTAGAAAACAGCTCCGGGAATCCGGGGATAGTGCTTGGAGGTTCTTTTCCATTGTTCCAAGCATCCCACATTTCCATGAGTCGCAGGCGCAATACCCGATTTTCTTCAACTGTAAGGGACTCAGAGGCCGGGACCCCCGAGATGGGGCTGTCTTCGGATATGGGAATTGCAGGCAGAGTCATATCTGTAGACATTTCTATGCTGCATCTTGATCTGGTGAAGTATTAATGTGATGCCAGCGTACCACAACCAACCACCATTTCTAAAAGCTGGGCTGAAATTGTAGGAACAATGGTTAGTTTGAGATAAATAACATGTAGGGAGCCGCAAATTGGAGTGTGATGCACCTATACAGTTACATTAATATCTACGTGTTTGCTACGGTTGCATGCGTCATCCCGGCTTTTCTCTTGTTCCCTTCGCATTTCTTTCTCTTTTTGTTTTGTTTTCTCTCATTTTCTTTTCCCTCTTCTCTCTTTATTTTCATTTTCTGTTTTTCCCTTTTCTTTTGCCATGGTTTTTCACTCAATACCTTATTTTCTTCCTTTATGTTTCTTTTTCTCTCTTTTTTTCCCTTTTATTTATTTTCCTTGTATTTCTCTTTTTCTCTTTTTCTTAGGATTACGGTCAAATCTTATGTAGATTACCTACGTATCATGGCCCCGCATGAATCAGACCAGGCGTAGTTCTTGCAAATAAATGCAAAAATAAGGAAACAATTTTTGGGAATTTTCAATTTTTCATTAATAATAACGGTGATTACAAAAGCTACTAGACTATTTGTTTTGCTTTTCTTGAAAAAAGGAAATTACAAAAGCAAAAATACAGACTCGATTAACTAGGAGTACATCAAAGCTTCAAATCCTGGGGCACGCGGGGCATCATTCGGCATCGCCGCGGGCCTGCGTGCAAGACCCCTTTGCAACTGATCTAAATCATTCATGACCCGGTGAACAAATATCATCACTGAAGCGAAGAAAGTGGTACGACCCATCCGTTCACCGGCCTGACACTTCATAACAATATATTTTGCAATGCTTCTGATCCTTTCCCTGATTCGACCTTTTTCTTGGAGGAGTCGACTTATTTGTTTGGTACGAGCCTCTAGCACCTGAGAGTCCTGGAAGTGAAGGTCTTTTAGCAATTTTATTTCTTTTTCCATCTCGGCGATTAACCCATAGCAATGGTCCCTCTCGGCCTGAAATTCTTTATCACGCCGGGCTGCCTTTTCTTCCAGGGTATTCATTTTTCTCTTCATGTTGGCAACGGTTCCCTCATAGTTTCTCTTCATTTGTTGTACGAATTGGACTCTTTCCTCAGTCTTCCTGGCCCACTGTTCCCGAAGTCTTGCCATGTTCCCCTCAGATTTTTCCAGTTCTTCCTCGCAGTCCAAGACTTGTTTCTTTAACCCTTTCATTAATCTCTCGTTAGACAGACTACTTTCTTGATTCCTGGCATCTATTTTCATTTATTGAATTTGGGCTTTGAGTGCTTCATTCTCCTGGGCTAACTTCTTTTTATCACCTTCATCAGCTGCAGCCTGTACACTCTTTTCGAATTGAAGATCTCGGACCTGTTGCTCTAACTTTCCTATTCTTGCTTGGTATTCCCTTTCCTTGGCTTGCCAATCCCATTGAACCTGGGGCCCGTCGGTAAATTACTGCAAGTGTGGCCTTTTAGCGGATCTCTCGGGGATTTGAAATCTTGTGCCAAACCACGTCAAGTATTTGGGATCTACCTCGCCTCTATCTTGGTCCTGTACTATGGTCTTAGGCTCGAGTTACCTGCACTCATTCCATATTTGTCGAATTTTGCCTTCAGGGAATGCAGCTTTCGGGCCTAACTCAATGACTTGCTCTCTCAGGTCTTCATCATTATGAATAGTTTGGAATCTCCCAAGTTGCCTGAGGACTCGGTAGGGAACATAAGGTTGGATGCTTCGGATACCCATCAGAAGAATGTAAGGTACATCTGCCGATGTGTACACAGCCTCAGTAGTAGGAAGCCACCCAAAAGCCCATTCAACTTTGTTCGCCGTCAAAGATCTCAAGCATGCTGACCAAGCCTCTGTGCCCTCGGGGAACTCAATACCTGTTACCCGGGTCCCGAATTCTGCAATACAACTCAGCCCGGTTAAATCGTAGTTCATATACCCCGTGCGATGACAGAGGTGCTCCTGTAGCCACAACTGTAATAGCAGATTGCAACCTTGAAAGAATTTTGCACCTTCTCGACTCTTGGTCAAAGCTTGGTACATTTCCGCTACAATCAAAGGAACCACCGTGCTAGTAGGTTTCTTAATGGCAACATCCAGCATTCCTACAAGGCCGAGGTCTATTTGACCATCTTTTCTTGGACAAACCACAACTCCTAGAAAGGCTACCATGAAGGCTAATCCCCGTCGGGCTTCCCATTTGTCTTTATTCCCGGCATGTATCAAACCGGTGTTGGGCTCTTCAAAACCCTTTGGGTTACAATACCGGTGATATAAGAAATGCAGTGTGCAACACCCCTCTGCTAGATGCGGGTCTTGAATGTCCCGACTGATGCTCAAAAAATCCAAGAACCTATGAAGGGTTACCGGTCGTGGGGCCAATGGGTATCGACTTCGGAGGTTCCCGTTGAGACCTGCGTATCCCGCAATCTCTTCTAGTGTAGGTGTGAGTTCAAAATCCGAAAACCGAAATACGTTTCGGGTCCCAAAATGATATTAGTGCCTCAATAATATCCTTCCTCTGTTTGATGTTCAATAAATTAACGAGACCACCCAAAATTTTGACCACAGTATCTCTGCTTCCTTTTCCCAGGTCATGCCACCGCATATGGAGTTTCAAGGAGATCTCGCTCAGGACTGAGAAAGTTTCAATGTTACTTGGATTCATCCTGCACATTTATTTAAAGGGGAATTTAATGATTTATTTTGATAAATGGCTATTTTTGCAAAAATTCTTTATTTAGAAAACAAGGACTTGGTTTTGTAAATAAGGCCTTTCAGCACTTCTGTGAGGAAGATTTTAAGGCTGTGCCGGCAAACTGTTTAAAAATGACTCAGGGTGGCTGTTCTTGCAAAAATGGCCTTCCGGCGTCCTTTTGGGGACATTCAGCTTATTTTAAATAAGAATGGCACCACCCGACTTATTTATGACGAAAATTAAAATTTTGATATTTTGTGGGCTATTTTTGTAAAAGAGAGGTTGGACCCGATGAGGGTTGCCTACGTATCTCACATCCGGTGAGAATCAAACTAGCGTAGTTCGGGAAGACTTGCCAAAATCAAATGTATTTTTTTGAACAACAATTTTCATTTTCAAATATTCTTCTTTTTCCCATTTTTCAAAATTTCGCTAGCATTTCAATACTATTTGGGCATTGGTTTTTTCAAAACAAATGGTCACCCTCACTTAGTCCTAACACTGCTTATTTTTCTCAATTTTCACTCATTTAGACAAGCCGGTTAACATGCAAAGCCGAGAAATAAATGCGCAACTAGCACGTAAGATGCATCAGGATGGTCAATTCATTTCAGGTCACCTATCCTTGACGGACCCAACCCCTGTGTTGAGTCCCCTAAGTCAAATGCACATGATGCAAACAAATGTCCTACTAGGGATCCGGCATGAGTTTTTGCTCTTCTAGGTTTAAACCCTAGGTTTATTGGTCTAGACCTGGCTCACCCGAGCGGACAACTCGAGCCGAGGTAGAGGCAGCGTACCGGGGATACAGAAGCTCCGCCGGCTTAGCAACTTATCCAAACTCGTTCTAATTGGGAAATGGCTCTAAACAGAAGAGAAGCTACACGAAGTGCACCCTTCTCCATGATGTAGAAGACTCAGAGAGAGGAAGGGATTCGCGACAGTTTATATATACAATTTCAACAAATATCAAAGCGGTAAAACATTTAGAACATATAGCATGGAACATGTAGAAAAATCAGATAAAGCCAAATACAACAATTATACTAAGCTCGAATTCTTGAACCCTGAATCGAAATTCTGGGTTCGTGTCCCCAGCAGAGTCGCCAGAGCTGTCACATCTCTTTTTTACACACCTACCCCGAAGGATAAATGTATAAGTGAGTTTTTCCATTTAAAGTGACATTATTCGAAATGGGATTATTTATTTTATTTTTTAGAGTCGCCACTTGGTATAGGATGGGCTTTTTGTGTCTCAAATCATCGGTTTATCTTGAATCCCAAATCGAGAAAAATTGTCGACTTCCCAATTGGAGTCTGCAAACTAGAAATTCTGAATAAGGAATTTTGTTGACCCGAGGGAAGGTGTTAAGCACCCCCAGATCCCGTGGTTCTAGCACGGTCGCTTAAATTATTATAAATGGCTAAAATCTGATTTTTATGCATGTCATCCTATAGTGCAATTTTAGAATTATATAACCGCTTTTAGTTTAAAAAAATTAAGAAAGTGAACGTCGTTTAAAAACGTATTTTTGGATCACGTCACATAAAATGCACCCGTATCCTCGACACATTCTTATTCGACGTTTTGGGATTTGGATTTGGGTTGCATGAAATGCACACCCGTATTTAAGAAGGTAAAATTATTAAAAGCGCGCCTAAAGCGACTAGCGGGTTATTATCTTTACGAGAGGCCGTGAAATTCACTAAACGACAGGCCCCGAATTCTAAGTATTTTAATATATGCATTTAAAGAGGGCCCTGCTATTTATGCATTTTTGTTTGGCGAGGCTCATCTCATTTTATTATTTAAGGGCTATCCTAGAGCAAACTATAATTGTCTATTGAATTTGTCTCTAAAGAGCCCTAGTTAATCAATATCATTAGTGCTAGTATTAAAAGTATGCAAGGATTTTGGGCCTCCAGTTCAAGTCCACACCTGAACAAGAGGAGAACCTCTTAACTCGAGCATGCTACTTAACTAGCGAGCCCTAAACCCAAGTTACCAAATTAATACTATGAAGTCCAGCCCTTAGCATTTTGGGACTTAAATTAGTAGATCAAAATTCAGCGATATAAATGGGCTTCGATTGGACTTAGGCCCAGCACTGTACCCATAGCCCAATTTTATTGACAAATACATGATCCATATGAAACAGAAAGTCTGACTAACAAATTCAATTTGTGGTCTATGATTTTACACTAATTAACTGCATGAATTCATTTTATTTAGCATGCTCGTTTAAACTAAATCTTTTATGTAATAACGATCCAACATAAGAAATGCTGAATTTGCCTAAAATGTAACGTATTAACCATTTCTACTACCTTTAGTGACTTAGCATGTTGTATAACACTTGAATTCCATATTGAAGTTCACAAATAACAGATAACACACTGAATTTCCGTTTTCAAATTTGTTAAACCATGAGTTCATCAATTAAATCCAAGTTTCTCAACAACATTCATGCCTTCTACTCTAATATGGAGTGTAATGCTAGTAATACAAACTCAGAACTACCTATTAATTGTAAGGAACCAAACTATACCAGAACTAAGCTAACAACACAAAATGCAACAAAACAAAATCGAATCCAGTTTAAACAGTCCAGTCCTTACAATATCATAAAGTCTAGATTGCGTAAGTCTTAATTATTAACACGGCATAACTTAACAGTTGAAACTAAACACAAAACAGCCTCAGAAATGTATCATTCCTTCAATAGTTTGAATACAACCAATGATTTAGTTCTTCACATATATCTTGAGATCGAAGAATACCTGGAATCGAAACAAAGTAAAGGTGAGGAATCAGCTCAAACAGAGGCAGAACAGCAAGGCAATTCAGCAGTGAATTATCAGGTTAACACCAATCTCGAGTCCCAGAAACAATGTCAAACAATCTCCGGCAATTAATAACCAGTAAACAACCAAAATACTACTCCCTCCGGCCCATAATAAGTGTCCAATTTACTTTTTGATTTTGGTCCAAAATAAGTGTCTAGTTAGGTAATCAAGAAAAAATTTAATTTATTTTTACTCTTTTACCCTTATGTGCATATCCCTAAAAAAATTCTCTCTCATCGCATTAACTTACTCAATAAGGGTAGTTTAGTCATGCTAGGTAATTTTGTATAGGATTTAGTATTTTCTAAATAGGCATGCTAAAAGTAAATTAGACACTTATTGTGGACCGGAGGGAGTAACTGAATAAGCCAGATTTCGACTTGAAAATGACTCCAGAAATTTTAAAACTTCAATTATTGAAAACCATGATGATTCAGGCCATTTTGGATCTCAAATGAGCAAAAATTCTAATTGAGAGTTGGATTTTCGAAGGTATTGCAAGAGAACTTCAATAAAATAGTATTTTTTTGTTTTTGGAAGAAATTGAGATCTAAGAGAAGTGTTTTGAACTATTGGACTTCAAATTTGAATATTTGAATTTGAAATTCAAATTTTAGATCTTAAACTTGCAGAAAATGTGTATTGGGGGGGGGGGGGAATTTAGAAGCTGGAATTTTGGAATTTTCAGATCTGTCCAGACTTGTCAATGAAGGCAGGTAGGCTGTCTTTTATAAGCAGGAAGGTTCTAGAACTTATTCACTCATTTCCCCCCCTTTTTATTTTAGTTTTTATATATTAATCCCTAAATTTTTGGCTTGTTGCCCAAGTTACTGCATTAAGAATGCTGAAACTTACACTAAGACACTCTTCTAGAAGAATCTAGGGTATTCTAGCTTTGTTTTCTATATATGGAATACCTATTCTACCCTTACTTTTATTCTGAAATTACTGAGCCTACTCAACTAAACCAGCCCCCTTTTTACCCTAGTTAAAGTCAACTATGGTTAACTACTCAAAGGAAATAAAAATTCAGTTATATCCAAACCAATTAAGCTAAGCCTAAATAACTAATTAAAACCAAACACTGAACTAAGGAATTACTCATAACAATTACTGACTAAACTAAACTAATTAAAACTAACAAATCAAACACTAAAAAATTAAAATCAAACAATACCTAAACAGAATCGACTAAAACAGATAATAAAGAATTAAAGACTATAGCAATGAACACTAAATTGAAACAAAACATGTATCAAGATAGATCCAAAACAAAAATTAAACTAATACCTAATATTACCAAGGCAAAATTTAAACAAATCAAACAAAATTAAACTAAAAGATAAAAAAAAATAATTACAAGAGCAGAATGAAACAAATATTGAACCTAAGTAAAATCAAAACAGAATCAAACGAAAACTTACTGATTTTTGTTCTTCAACTTTATTGATTTTCGAAATTAATTTTTAATTAATGTTATATATTTATTTTGTCAAAATAAAACCTATAACATTAATTAAAAATTATCTGAATTCTTGAAATTCCAAAACAGGTTAAAATTTGAAAACCTTAGATCTAAAATTAAAGGGGTTCCGTTTGGATTTGAGGGTTCTAGTTTCGGATTTGGGAAGAGGGAGGTTAGGGGAATATAGGGTGTGAATTTGGTTGAACTTTGAAGAATTAGGGTTTTGACTAAAATTTAGACTCAATATTCGGAGAGTTTGGTTGATATTTGAGGAAAGGTAAGGTTAGAATCGACATGGGGAGGTTGAGATGGAGTCATGGTGTAAATTTGGGCGTCATTGAAGCATCGCCGCAGGCGGAGGTAATTTTTGGCCGGCGGCGGACGGTGGAAGGCGGCGGAGACGGGAAGGGTTAGGGTTTGTGTGTGGGGTGATGAAAGAGACGGAGAAGGGGGTAAGGGGTAGGGGTTAGGACACTTATATATTAAAATTAAAACACTTCCCAACTGTTGGATAAAAGATCCTCGACGGCTATGGTAGATCCCAGGTGAAACGACGTCGTTTTACTTGGGGGGGGGCAGGTCGGGTTTGGGTGCGGATTCGGGCTTATTTGACACGGATTTTTGAGGGGGGTTTTGGGCTGGTTTGCCTTTTGGACCAAGACTAAGTCGACCAATCCTTTTCTTTTAATTCTCTTTTTTCATTTGTTTTCTTTTCTTTTCTTTCCCCTTTTTTATTTATTTGTTTTATTTATTTCTTTGCCAAATTAAAACTTACAAAACCTAATTTAACTCCCAAAATTAGACTAATTAATTTTCTAAAAATAAACTAAATCCTAATTCGAAAAGGACACTAAACCGAAAAAGAATATAAAAATGACCATTTTTGTTATTTGCTTCTATTTTTTGTGATATTAACTAAAAAATGTTAACATGAGGTTCTAAAAATACAAATATGCTATTATTGGATTTTTCATGAGTTATATCAATTAAAAAATACACATAATAAAAAAATATGCAATTAATTTCTAATATTCAAATAATAAAGAAAAATCCTATTTAATGATTCTATAGGAATATTTGAACGAGGCAAAAATCACGTGCTCACAGCACTAGAAGCCACCACGGATGCACTCGATTCTGTGCGGTCCTCATTGCCTAAGTTCAGAGAGTTGGAATTTTATGTCAAGAGCCCTAGTGCGGCCGCACAATATTTTGTGTGGTCCGCACTAACCCCGCAGGGGCATTTTTGTCCAGATTTTTTAGCTTAGTCTAAATAGCTTCTTTTCCATTTTTAGGTTAGGCAAATAGTAAGTACTGAAGGTTGTGCTCGTCGGTTCGAATATTTTAGCTGTTTTCAGTAATTTTAGCTTCAACATTGAATCTTCAAGTTTAATTTAGCAATTAATTAATATGAGTTTTTCTTCATCTATTTCTTTGTTTCTCTCTCTAATTATGAGTAGCTAGACCCATCGGTCAGGGTTGTGGCTCAACCCTAGTGTGGGTAATTGATGAGTCTTGTATTTTAGAGTTTGATTGACTATGGGTGTTTGATATTTGGTCTAATTCCATGTTTAGCTGATAAATTAGTGGTTGCAAACACTAGTTTGTGTTTAGTTGACTTTTGCTCTTCTTGAGAAAGAGCGCCTAAGTCTCTAGAATTAGTCCAACAAGGAATTGGGGCATACTCAGGAGAATTGATAGCCACAATTAAAGGGTTAAACCGAGAGATCGTGATACCCGACTTGATCCTCAATTGCTTGTGCAAATTCGAATAACCAATTGGTCTTGAGAAAGTCAATTTGGGCAAAATCACTCAAACTACTGAGAGGTATAGAGTGAGTAGAATCGAGTATTGGTTATATCATACTCAAATGTGTCAATCTAGCTTTAGACTCAAGATTCCGTCAATTGACCAATTAGGCAAAAGTCACTACCCTAGTACCCTTTAATCATTTGAACAACTTGCAATTATAGTAGTTTAATCGAACATTGTAGTTTATAGAATTAGAATCATAATTAAAACCCAAAAATGTATAGAAGTGCAATTTGGAGCAAATACACAACTCCACTTTAGATAGATACCCAACTCCAATATCTAGCTCCCTGTGAAATTTGATCCCAACCCTAAATCGGGTAAAAGATGCTTCGACCTCTCTCGCTACTTAATAGTAGTGCAGGGTTGGCCGTGATCAGCGGCCTGCTTATCTTTAGGGATCGGCTTTTCCGAGGTTAGAGATCCTACTTCCTTGATCGCAAATATCTCTTTTGCAACATGTTGCTCCCCGTAGACCATTTTTATCCCTTCCTCTGTCGGGAACTTCATCATCTGGTGAAGAGTTGAAGGCACTACCCTTATGTTGTGTATCCATGATCTCCTGAGGAGTGCATACCTTATATCTCCTTCGATAACATGGGACTTTGTATCTTGTATGGACCTGGCTACGTTTACTGGCAAGATGATCTCTCCTTTTGTTGTTTCACTTGCCATGTTAAAGCCATTCAGGTTCTGGGATGAAAGTACGATCTGATCATGTAGGGCGAGTTGTTCCACAACCCTTGATCTAATTATATTTGCTGAGCTACCTGGATCCACTAAAACATGTTTAACTCAAATTTTATTCAAAAGTATAGATATTACCAAGGCGTCGTTGTAAGGCTGAGATATGCCTTTTGCTTCCTTGTCACAAAATGAAAAAACTTCTTCGGGCACATAACTACGAGTCCTTTTTTCCCTGGTGATCGATACTTTGGTACACTTGATCACGGGTCATTAAGGGACGTCGACTTCGCCAATGATCATATGGATTACATGTTGTGCTTCTTCTTGTTAGTTTCTCCTTGCATCTCTCTCCATGAGGTGATTCTTAGCCCGATCACTTAGGAATTCTCGAAGATGCCCCTCGTTAAACAAGCAAGCCACATATTCCCTCAATTGTATGAAATCTTCCGTCCGATGACAATGTGTACTATGATACTTTCACATCAAGTTCGGGTTTCTTTGAGAAGAATCGATCTGTATTGGTCTGGGCCACTTAGTGTATTTAATTCTCCCAATAGCGGAGACAATCCCCGATACATCGATATTGAAGTTGTATTTTGATAATCGAGGAGCTTCTGCGGGGGTCGGTATATTTGTCAAATCCGCTTTTGCTCATGAGTCCCCGAGATCTTTGACCTCGATCATTTCTTTGATCACTCTGAGGAATGTTGCGGCTCGGGCTGCTGATCCTTCAATCGACATATGGCCGATATCGCTCTTTGTTGAACCTCGATTCCTAGTATGTGTCCCTAGGGGGCTTGGCTGTAAATCTTCTAGGATACACTAAGCCCGAGGGGGATCCCAACTCATTGTCCTCGACCTTGATTTTTGACTGATAATGATTTTGCACATCTGACCATGTCATAGACGGATATTCAATCAAGTTCTTCTTCAACTGCCGAGAAGCGACTGAACTCTCCTCGTTCAAACCTTGCATGAAGGCATGTACTGCGCAGTCATCAGAGACCGGTGGTAATTCCATTCTTTCCATTTGAAACCGAACTCCCTTAGCATTTTGTCGTTCCTTTGCTTAATTTTAAAGACGTCTGATCTTCTCGTGTCCATCTTTATGGCCCCGACGTGCGCTTTTATGAAGGAGCCCACCAACATAGCAAATGAGTCAATAGAGTTAAGAGTTAAGTTGCGATACCAAATCATAGATCCCTTCGATAGCGTTTTTCCAAACTTTTTCAACAGCATTTACTTGATTTCATCATTATTCAAACCATTCCCTTTGATTATGCAAGTGTATGAAGTGATATGCTCGTTGGGGTCGGTCATTCAATTATACTTGGGTATATCGGGCATGAGAATTTTCTTACGGATGGGCATCAGAGATGCGCTCTGAGGGAACAGTTTTTGTATAAACTTTTTGGCGTCTAAGCCTTTCAATATTAGAGGTACCCCCGGTATCTAGTTTAAATGGGAGTTATAAGTCGCCACTTTCTTATCATTGTCTTCAATTTTCTTTTCTCCGAACTTGATCCTCTTAGTAAGCTCTTCGAGCATTTTCATAATCCTGGGGGTCAGTTCTTGAGCCGTTCTCATTAGACCTTTCTGGCATTGACTCATCACATCAATTGTTTTAGTGCTCAGCTACGCTCGGGGTCTTATTTTGACTTTGGAGTTGAGCAACGATGATTTGTTGAGCCTGAAGCATCTCGAATATTACTTGGAGACCGACTCCCCCATCTCCCATTCTTAGAGTTCCTTGGCCCCCTGGCCGGGCTTTCCTGCGTGCCTTCCCTACGGGGTCTGTGCCTGCATCTGTGTTTAGAGCGTTATGTGAACTGATATCAACTGGATCTGTAATTGGCATTCCTCCTAGGTTTATGGGTTGTACATCGACCCCTATACCGCTGTTTTCTCCAAGTTACTCACTGTTATGGACAACTGTTGTGTGCTAGACATGTTCAAGCCTGAAAATTAAAAAATCTTGACAAGAAAAAGTGTAAAGACAACGTGTGCAACGAGAATCAGTAATGAAATAATCATTATTATCTTTAGCCCCACGGTGGGCGCCAAACTGTTTATCTCAAAAATATGAGTAACGATTAAAGTTGATTTGTGATTTTAAAGATGCATGATTTAATTCAATACTAATTAATAATCAAGAAATATGAAGTAAAAATGAAAGATAGAAATGAATCAAACCAATATTTGTCAACAACAGTGACCTCGAGAAGGTGACCTCGAGGTGGCTTAGGGTAACGAGAACAATTAAGTAAGAGAATCAAAATAAGAACAACTAAGAAACAATTCTGATGAACAGCATGCAAAAAGTAGAGAGTATATTCTTTGCTCAGTAAAAAAAAGATAATTTTACAAATGATTGGGATGCCCCTTATATAATGGGGGAACCCTAAATTAGGAATATTTTCATTTAGTAGGGATATTCTTAGTACAACTGTCTAACCATCTAGTACGGAATTATACAATCCTATTCCGTGGTTAACGCCATGACTTAGGAGACGTGGCAGGAATCCAGCTTGCTTTAATACAAATCCATAACGGTACTATTTCGAGGTCGAACACCCCCGACCTCGGTATGCATCGTGCCTCATCTTCGAAGGCCTTATTCGAACTTAGGCTTTGGACGACCTTTCAAGTGTACGATCTCGACCGTATACAATATTGAAGTTTTTTTTCCTCTAAAAAAAACAAGTAGAAAAAGTGAGAGACACACATTGCTATTCCTATATACAAAGGTAGATTCATGACTTAAATTTAATGAGTTCAATTTTAAGGAGTCTTAGTGTTGAATTCATTATACTATTAAAATTACGGGCAAATCTTACTTGTTATAATTTAATAGTATATTTTTACATATAAGATTATACTCTGTGTCGAAAGTTTTGGGTTGATTATGTTAAATCTTTCATATTGGAATATTTTGGGAATCATTTTATTTATACAACTGCTTTTTGGAATAAGTTTGGCTTCGGTAATGTATTTTTCATTGTTTACTAGAAAACATGATTTGGATTGATTTTTCTAGTTTTAAACATGATTTGGATTGATTTTTCTAGTTTTGGATTACATAAAGAGGTTACAGGATAATAAATTCGTACGTTATTCTCTTTTAGTAATTAGGGTGTATACCAACAAAAAAATCAGGTCCAAAGTATATTACGTAGTCAAAATTCATAGTCACTGTGTGAAAAGAATTTTTTAATTTAATTATTTGGTATCCAAAATTAAGATTAATTCGAAAATAATGATTTATTGTGGTCTGTGGAACCAAGGAACTACGGTAACAAAAATAAGAGGATCTTTTAAAAATATGACGTTTCAAAAGCAACTGCTTATATTTGTCCCGAGCTTCGAGAGGGTCACTTATTGGTGTAATGATATTTTGAAAGTTTCGAGGAAATATTTTGCCTAATTCCCCATCCTTTTTCATATCCACGTGGATGATCTTCAGCCACTGATTGGTCACCAGCAGCTAAGGTGATTGATATTTGCCCAGTTTCCCATGCTCTTTTTCTCCCACGTGGAGAAGCATCAGCCGTTAATTGAAACTACTATCCAATTGGCTCCCAGCAGTCCAGTTCTTGAGAGTATGTTATGAAAAACATTTTAAGATGTGTTAGACAATCCACCTTTTTGGGTGTGTTAGGTACGAAGCAAAATGTTTTCTACAAAAAAAATATTTTTACGGAAAAAAAATAGTTTTTTTTATTTGGTAGGTGAGTAAAAAAAAATTTCTGTAAAATATTTTTTAATATTTGGTTAGAGAGTAGAAAATATTTTTTAGCTCATCTATCTTTCCTCCAAGTCCCCATGTTTCGTGTGCTCTCTTTCCGCCCTCCCTCCCAAATACCCAACATTTTGAGGACTCTATTTTCTTCAAAACTTCATTATTCTTCTAAAATTTCACACAAACCCAATGAACTAATGTGAAACTTTACTTTTTTACGTAAAAATAATGTTAAAATTTGTGCCCCATAACTGAAAGGAAAATACTTCTTTTTTTTTTTGTTGAAAAAGAAAGCACTCTTTCTGCAACATGAAAATAAATTATTCATTTTGTTGAAATAAAAGAAAATATTTTTTCAACATCATGAAAATAAAAACTCATTTCGTTGAAATAAAAGAAAATACCTTTTTTACATCATGAAAAAAAATACTCTTTTTCTTAAATGAAGAAACTACTTTTTAATCTCAAGACGTGATATTTCTTCAATAACAGAAGTACAATATAGTTTCAACTAGTTCTCAAAGGCATCAGGTTTACAAGCAAATTTAGGAAAGAGCTCCATTTATTTTGGAGGTGTACCACATGTTGAACAAGAGTTGATAATGAGCTAACTGGGGCTCACAAAGGGAGCATTACCATTCAAGTATTTGGGAGTTCCTCTATCTACAAAGAAGCAGACACTTATACAATGGCAACCCCTCATTGAGAAAATAGTGACAAGAATTACATAATGGATAGCCAAAAAACTGTCCTATGCAGGAAGAGCTATCAACTGATAAAAAGTGTGTTATGTGGGTTTAATCATATTGGGCACAATTGTTTGTACTACCAGCAAAGATGATGAAAACAGTGGAAGGGTTCTGCAGGAGCTACTTATGGACAGGCAACAATGTAATAACAAGGAAAGCATTGGTCACCAGGGACAAAGTTATCTCCAAAAAGTAGTGGAGGATGGAATATGATAAATATAAGATTATGGAACAAGGCAGTTACGATAAAGTTGTACTGGGATCTTGCAAACAAAAAAGACAAGCTTGGATAAGGTGGATACATACATACTATATAAAAGGACAATACATGGATCATGTAACAATGCCAAAATAAGCAAGTTGGATGGTGAAGAAAATCCTAGAAGCAAAGAATATCCTAGAGCTGGAAAGCATACATGTTTGCACAGGTCATTAATCAAATCTACCTACATTTGCTGGGAGAACAACCTAGGATTCCATGGAAATGTATGATGTTTGGAAATGCTGGAAGACCAAAAACTCGACTTACACTTTGGCTACAAATGCAAAATAAAGTACTAACAGCAGATAGGCTGAATAGATAGGGTATGGAGGTAAAAAGCAAGTGCAACCTATGCCACCAAGCAAAGGAAACTAGAGATCATCTCTATGTGGAATGTGAATACACGAACGCAGTGATGAACAAGCTAATACAATGGTAACTTAGCCAAAACATAGCAGCAGGGGATTGGGAACAATATGTGCAAGAAGTGACCAGGAGATCTAAGGGGAAATCACGAGAAGCCCAACTCTTACAAATGTTATACATAGAGACAATACATTGCATATGGATTGAGAGAAACAAAAGAATATTTGAGAAGGCAAGTGTAGGATGGGAAATAATAGCAAAGGAGATTGCATGTGTATGTTGTGTGCGAGCTCCTTATAGAATAACTGAGATAGTACATAGATATATATATTCTAAAGGAAGTCTAGGAAGAGATATGAGATTCATTAGTAAATATGATAGCTAGCTGAGTTAGCTAGCTACGGCTCTTTGTATAGTTATTACTGGTGATTAATATTACTATATTCTTTGATAAAATGAAAAAAAATACTTTTTCTACATCATGAAAATTGAAATGAAAGAAAAAACTTTTGCTATATCATGGGAAAAAAATACTCTTTTGTTGAAACGAAAGAAAATACTTTTACTACATCATTTTATTGAAATGAAAGTAAATATTTTTTCTATATCATTAAAAGAAAGTATTTTTTTGTTAAAATTAAAAAATACTTTTCTTATCATGAAAATAAAATACTCATTTGTTGAAATGAAAAAAAATAGGTGAAATACATAAAATACCACATGACCTTGTCCCAAATCCCTGTTACACACCTGTTAATTACGAGAATAACTTTACACACCCAACCTTTAAAAAATGCATCTATGACACACTATTTTAACTACGTGGCAAGCTCATATTTTACACGCAAATAAGTCACGTGAACTGTAAATTTTTTGTATCTAAAGCCTCATTTAGACGCCACATGTCCAGTTTTTTTATTTTTTTATTTTTTTCATTTTTAGTCATCTTCTTCATTTTTATGAATCAAATTTCAGCAAGTTCCTCCATTAATACTTATAAAGAATACTTCTAATAACTTCAACAGCTCCTGCTCTAACTCATGAACCTGAATCTCACCTCAAATTCATCATAAAGCATTTTTTTCTCAAATATTGCACTTCAACCTTACTTCAACCCCAACCCGCTGCAATCCTAGACCCCTTACCCTTCTTCCGCACCTATTTCTGGCCTTTGCTTCTTTTTTGTTGGATGGTTTTGTTTTTCCAACATAAAATCGTCGTAAGATTTTTTGTTTTCACCCGTTCTCATCCGCGTTGTTTCTACAAATTGCGCAATACCTAGAAATTGATTATTTGAAAATGTTGTTTCTTGAAATTGATGATTGGGGATTGAATTAGTTGTATATTAGAAGCTCCATTTCAATTGGAACTCATTTAGAGATGAACTAAGTAGTTGGATCGAAATTTGTTTAAGAAGGCCGAAGAAGAGTACTTTAAATTTTTGAGTTGGGTTAAACTTGAAGAACTCTAAGGTTGATGTTGAAAACTTTGGTTGTTGATTTGTATTCATGTTCTCTGATCTTGAAATTTAGATGATGGTTGTAGCAGCCATGGTAGTTGGTTTTCATCGAGGAAGAAGATAGATTTCTTTTTCTTTTTTCTTTTAACTTTGTGACACGTGTCACGATTTAATTGGTGTGTGACATATACTTATTTAAAAAAAGTGGTCAAATACAAAAGTGGTATGTCATAGATACATTTTTGAAAGGTTAAGCGTATAAAATTATTCTCGTAGTCTACGGATGTGTAACAGAAATTTGGGAACAATCTCAGGTGGTAATCTATGTGTTTCGCCAAAACAATACTCTATCTTAACATGAAAAGAAAGTACTACTAATTTTTCTATTTAAGGTCGGGGTG
>MU669080.1:188447-212401 GCA_026770625.1 Nicotiana glauca
GTGAAAAAGTTTAAGAAATATTTATGAATTGTATTAAAAATAAATATTTATACGTATAAAATATTTGTAAAAATTAAATAAATGTAATATCAGATTGGTTTGGTTTCGGTTTGACTTTTTAGTTAAAACCAAACCAAACCAATTATGGTCGGGTTATTTTTTCCAACACCAAACCAAGTCAAACCAACCCATGATCGGGTTTTTTTTCCCGGTTTGACTCGGATTACCGGTTTGGTGCGGTTTATCGGTTTTCTTTGTACACCCCTACCCCCTTTATATAGTAGAGTAACCCTACCTTTGATACAATTCTAAATACAGTAAGAAATCTCATGATTAGCTAATTAATCGACCTCTTCTTGATATGTGCCGAGATTTCTACCGTGATCCTCGCCCGATTGAGGATATTTTGGCTGTCCATTATTTGGCTCGATGAGCTTCCCTAGATCTTGCTTGAATTCCATCACGTTCGACCTCGATCTCGATCGGTCTTTGAGTCATGAGCTGGGCAACCTAACTTCATGTCACGGTCCAATATGACGTGGGGTCGAACCTCAGCTTCCACGCCCCGGTCTCGATACATCCGATAAAATAGAGCAAGCCCGATCTTGATCGTATAAAGATAGTCCCTTCGTTTTTGGAGAGTAATGACAAGAAACGATTTGAACTCTCGATCTATACCTCGATATATTATGACGTAAGCAACACGTGGATACTGAAACATCCCATCGGTTCGAATACTGAGGGATTAAATGTACTTCAGTTGTTTTCGGCTACTACCGGTTCTGAACTGTCATTTTCAGCCTATAAATGCATCTTTCTTCTTTTGCCCAACTTTACTTTCAAACCTTCTTTGCTCCAATCTTCAAAATTCCTTCTCATTCCTCAAAACTTTGTGTTTTTAGATCTCTGATGTTTCTTCGCCTGTTTCACCACAAGATACCAAGTGTTTCTTCTCAGTTCCCCCTCTTCTTCATTCGAAAAGTAAAAATGGCTAAGACTTCAAAAACTATTCCGCAAAAGGAAATTGCTTTCTCATCCCGTCCGGCCGGCGAGGAACCAACGACGGAGCCACACCCTGAAGAGTTCTTCCCCGGAGGATGTGTCATCAATTCCGACTTCAAGGTTGAAAAGACCCCCTCGGTTCCGGGTCGATGCGAACCAATGTCGAGGTATATATGCATGATCACCGAAGACCTCCTCTCCGAAGTTATGAAAGACTGCAACTGGGACAAAAAACATGTGGTGGTGCCTGCTCCCGAAGAATCAATCACCACCCACGTGGAAGGGTTCTTCATGTTTACACTTACCCCTTCATGTTGGGTCCTTTTGGATCCGGTTATTATAGACTTTTGCAAGAAGTACGAGGTAACCCTCAGTCAGATTCACCCCTCTTTCTAGAGGATAGTAATATTACTTTGCTTCTTTGTGAGCAAAATCGACGAGTGTCCCTTTACCCTTAACCATTTCATATGCTTGTATAGACCTGATTATATCAGGGAGGACTAATAAAGCTTCAACGTCGGGCCACAAAGGCACATTTCTCAAGGATAGATGAGGACAAAGACCGAGGAAGGATGGGCCAATTTTTTCGAGTGAAGACCTCGGACTTGATCTCGGCTGAGAGCATGCTATTTCCTGAGAAATGGAATATGAAGCGTAAGTGTAACTTCATCCTTAATTTTTGTTTTTGTCTTCATTTTTCCTCCTTTCTTATCAGTGCTTTTTGACGCAGCTATTGCCTGGATGCCGAGTGCGGTTCCTCGACTCGAGGACTGGGTCAGGGGCATGGTGTCACAGAAGACGCATGTCGAGCGTGCATGGCGTGATCTATCAAAGGGTCGATGGGAGGCCCGAAGTCATGGTAAATTTTCCTTTATGACTTAACAATTTGACTGTAGTTCGAATTCCCTTCGATCTTACTTATCTTTCTTTTGCAGGTCTTGGGAAGGATGTGGCAATGAGGCCCTCATCTAGTGATGAAGAGATCCTTCCCCAACCATCTGTTACGAAGCAGAAGAAAGAGAGGAAGAGGAGAGGGGCTCCGAGATCCACGAAGTCGGATGAAAAGAAGCCCAAAAAGAGGCAAGCCCGTAAACCCTAGGGAAATGTCATCCCTCTATCAATGGACTCAGTCCGTCGGCTACTAGATGAGTCTGAGAAAGACGAAGAAGAAATCGGGCTGGTGGACCAAGTGCTGTCTGGCATTGATGCTCGAAAAATCCCCAAGCCGGTGGGAGCTGAGACTGCTATGTTTCGACTTGATGAGCCCGAGGGGGAAGCCTTAGCCGAAGTACTCGAGCCAGAAAGGGCTTAAGTCGCTTCCCCTTAAGGTGATAAGGCTATCGAGGAAGCGGTGGATGTTGATGTAGAAAGCATGTTCGAGGCCCCCCGAGATAAGGGAGGCTCCATAAAAGATTTACTTGGGGAATATAGATTGGAGATTCCCCTTCATTGCCTTCGTTCTCTGATTAGATGATCAAGGATGCTTAGGCGATGAAGACTTGCCACGGTGAAGGGGTTCATGAAGCAGAAGACCTTTTCCGTGGTTACTTTGTTGGAATGGAAGATGTGACAGGTCTGGGCGACTTGGAAGCACCGAGGAAGAGCTCAAATGAAGCCTCCTCGAGCTTTAAACCTACTGATAAGTTCTCGCCCCCAGCGTCGATCTCGGGCATAATCGATCAATTATCATCTCGGTCCCGGAGGATGCTCGAGTGATTTCTCCCCATGTAGGGGTGGCTAGCTATATCTGATGCTTAGTCACCGAATAAGACCAAACCAAGATGGATGAGGTGGAAATACCTTTCCTTTTCAACAAGCCCAACAAGCTCTAAACCGGGTAATCTTAGATTTTCCTGTCGATGTCAATTTTTGTATTTAAACTTTTCTCCCTTTATATAACTTCCTTTTCTATGTTTGTAGGCTTTGATGCTTCATCATGAGGTTTTCTTTTAGATTCCGAGGGAAGCTGAGCCGGTATGAGGGCGAGATCTGAGGGCTTACCGAGGAAAATGATGCCTTCAAGCTTCTCAGTGAGCAAAGAGAAGGGGAAGCTAAAGGCCTCCGTGTTGAGCTAGAAATGGCTAAAAAAGATCACATCGAACTGGTCGAGCAGGTAAGAAGAATATTTGAAGTTAGTGACGCTATTCGGGCATGGTAGCTAATGGTTCTAACCCGTATGCCCAACAAAAGCTTGATGTGATCAAGCAACTCCGTGAAGAAGAAGATGCACTAAAAACTGAGGCCGAAGGATGAAAGAAAAAAATGGGCCGCCTGGCCTCAGAAAAGGAGACTACTCGGGCCCAACTGGCCTCAGCTGAAAATAAGCTCCAAGGTATGAAAGAGGAGATCTTGGTGCAGGCCAAGAAAATCGAGGAGATTCATTCCCAGTTGGGTTCAACAGTTTCTGCTCGGGAGAACCTGGTCACGGAGCTTGAAGCGGCAAAATCTGAAGTTAAGGCAGCCAAGGCTGATGTTGATGCAGTGGTGGCCATTTACCGGGCCGATGTCGAAGCTGCTCAGATTCGAGAAAAGAAGGTTTTCGAGGATGCTCAGGTTCGAGCAGAGGGGGTCGCCGAGCATGCCAAATGTCAATCTCGAAAGGAGACCCTTGACGAAATCCATGCTCGGGGCTTTGACCTCACAATCGAGATCGAGAACGCGCAGGAGCTCGAAGCTGAAGCCAAGAAATTAGCTTACCCCGATGATGATGACGGATCTGAAAGCTTGAGTGAATCCGAAAGTGCAGAAGACCCCAAGGGCGTAGCTGCCTTTCCCGGAGATGACCAAACCACTTAGGCTTTAAAATAGTTTTGAATTTCTATTGAAGCCGCTTCGTCCTTTGTAAAGAATTTCTATTGGGCCGTGTTGCCTTTGAAAAAAGTTTTTGATGAATATAAAACATTTTACCTTCTATGTCTTCTGAGTCTGTTGTCTTTTTGATTTATATAAAGGTCAGAATGCCTTAGCATAAAATTATGATGTTGTTATAAAATTATGATGTTGTGTTCAAAAGTCCGAGATTCAGGGTAGTAATTTGATCTTGAATTGAGGCAGATTTGCATGAACTTGATTTAAGGTAGCCTTTAGGATTTACGGTCGAGTGAGGACTTGCTCGAGCTCAAAATAAGGTAGCCCTTAGGGTTTCTAGTTGAGTGAGAATGATCTCTCGAAATCGAAGTAAAAGTAGCCCTTAGGACTTTGTATTATGTATTTGGCCGATCTGGCCTTTGTAAAAAGATCGTTTATGTACATATATAAGGCTTTCTACCTTTTTCGGCTCTAAAATTTTTCCTTTGTTTTATTGCTTGTATTCATAAAGGTTGAAATGCCTTGGCATAAAATAATAAGGTCGTGTTCGAGGGTTCGAACAGACCTTGCATTTATTTCCCTTCTGGGTTAAGGCGTTATCAGGGGTTTAGTGTTACCGGAGTTTTTCCCCGAAAATATCTTAAGTTTACGATTTTGTGGAGAGTAGACTTTTAGTACCAGTTTTGAAAGTTTTTTTTCGAAGGCCTTTTTTTGTTACGGTTTTCGGATGTCTCTGAACCGTGTTAAGTTGGCCGTAGTCTTTTAGTTCGGGTGTATCCCAGTAAGCTCGCTTTCCTGAGTTATCTAGGCTTGCCTAAGATAACAGTCCCCAAGTGGGTATGGTCGTTGCCTTTAAAATTTGAGGGTTGCCGGGCGTTCAATAGTTTGATCTATTCGAGTTTATTTTATGGACGACAATCCACGAGTGTAGGAGTGATTATCCGAAATCTGGTTATAATCGGCCATTGGGCTCGTTTCCATAATAGATTGAAAGTATGGGGTTGTAAAGTGGAAAGTTTTCCATGACATTATGTAGTTGAAAGGAAATTAATTCTTTTTATTCTTGTCAAAAAAGGCTTACATGCGTACATGTTGTATGTCAGGGCTCGAGTAATCTATGCGGGCACGATTTATTTTGACCATTTAGCCCTTACAATAAATCCTACCCATTGAAACCCTTTCATTTAAAGATAATTTCCTTGCTAAAACAATTCAATATCCGAGGGTAATCCCCCCCAGTATTCGAGGTTGATTAAAGGAATTTTGGATACTATAAACACAGTCTTTGATACCGATTTGTGATCGACCTTCAGTTCTAAGTTAGCACAATCCACTGTTGCCTCGGTAAGAACCTTGCCGAAAAATTCAATTGGGACAAAAATAATTCAAGGGAAAAAGAGTGTAACGCATGCTTTCAGACTTAAAGGCTTCGTGCCTATCCTTGTTGATGACATGCAAGTGTTGGTAAAAAATAGAAGTAATTGAAATGGGGTCGTATCTCAGCAGTAATAGAATTTGAGATGAGTTACATTCCAATTGTTTGGTAACTGTTCTCCGTCCATCATTCCAAGCTTATAGGATCCTTTCCCCATGATCTCGAGAATCTGGTATGGCCCTTCCCAGTTTGGACCCAATTTTCCTTCATTTGGCCCTTCAATTGTAATACTTTTCGATTCGTTATTTCTTGGAAGCCAATCGGACAAGGGTGGCTTCACGTTTTTCATCCAATAATTCTAGGCTCGCGTTCATGGCCTCGTTATTTGACTCTTCCATTGCATATCGGAATTTGATGCTAGGTTCTCCGACGTCGACCGATATTAGAGCTTAAGCGCGATAAACTAATAAGGATGGGGTAGCTTCGGTACTAGAATTCGGCATTGTACGGTATGCCCAAAGAACCTCGGGTAGGATTAAGCTATGGCGTCGGTTAGTCTCTTTTTAAGATTTTGGATGATAGTTTTGTTGGTCTATTCAGCTTGTCCGTTCCGCAGGGATGATAAGGTGTTGATAGGATCTTTTTGATCTTTCCTCGAAAATTTTTTTCACCTTGCTGCCGATGGACTGCTTTCCATTATCGCATAAAATCTCGGAGTTCATCCCGAATCGACATATGATGTGGTCCCAAATAAAGTATATGACTTCTTTTTTCTTGACTTTCTCGAAGGCCTGTGCTTCAACCCACTTAGAGAAATAATCAGTCATAAATAAAATAAACTGAGCCTTACCCGAGGCCGATAGAAGAGGGCCAACAATATTCATTCCCCACTTCATGAATGCCCATGGGGTTAAGACCGAGTGGAGCAGTTCCCCGGGTTGATAAATCATTGGCGCGTATTTGGTATTTGTTGCATTTTCGGACAAATTCCTTTGCATCTTTCTCCATGTCGATCTAGGAGTATCCGACTCTGATCACTTTGTTGACCAATGATTCGTCACCAGAATGATTTCTTAAGTGCCCTCGTGGACCTCCCTTAGAACGTATTTGGTATCTCCCGGTCCCAAATATATCGCTAATGGACCATCGAACATTCTTTTGAACAACGTTCCATTTTTGGACAAGGTGAATCGTGCTGTATTAGTGCGCAAAGCTCTCTACTCTTTTGGATATGATGAGAGCTTCCCGTTCTTTAAATACTCTATGTATATTCTCCAATCCCATGTCAAACTTGTGGAGTTTATCTCGGCATGACCTTCTTCGACCACAAATCTTATGAGTTGTATGACAGCCCCCAAATTAAGTTTGTTGTCTTCGACCGATGATCCGAGGTTTGCGAGGGCATCGACCTCACTAGTCTGATCCCGAGGTACAAGTTTCAAAAGTCCATTCCTTGAATTGGTGTAGAGTTACCTGTAATTTATCCAAGTATCTCGGCATTCAGGCTTCTCGGACTTCAAAGGTCCTGTTAACCTGGTTCACCATGAAGAGGGAATCATACTTGGCCTCGATGACCTCTTCTCCCAAGCCTTTGGCTAATTCGAGACCTGCATTCATGACATCATATTCGGCCTCATTGTTAGTCAGTTTTGTAGTTTTGTAGTTTTGATAGACTCTTTAACTATGTTAGTTGTGGGTGGTTTTAGTACGATGCCGAGTCCGGACCCTTTTACGTTCGAAGCTTTGTCCGTAAAGAGGGTCCAGATTCTTGAGGATGCACCCAATTTTACTAACAGTTCTCTTTCAACCTCAGCTATGAGGGTCTGTGTGAAGTCAGCCACGAAGTCTGCCAAGATTTGAGACTTGATAGCTGTTCGGGTTCGATGTTCAATATCGTACCCGCAGATTTCTACGGCCCATTTGGCTAATCGTTCGGAAAGTTTATGCAAAATATTTTGAAGTGGATAAGTCGTTACAACACATATGGGATGACATTGAAAGTATGTTTTTAGTTTCCTAGAGACGCTTATCAAAGCGAGCGCCAGTTTTTCTAGATAGAGATACCGGGTTTTGGCCTCACCTAAGGTTCGACTTACATAATAGATAGGGAATTGTGTACCTTTTTCTTCTCTAACCAAGACTCAACTTACCGCTATCTCTGATACTGCTAAATACAAGTAAAGCTGCTCGTCTGCCTTTGGCATGTGAAGCAGTGGCGAGCTCGATAAGTACCATTTTAGTTTCTCCAATGCCTGTTGGAATTCCGGAGTCCACATGAGTTTATTCTTCATCTTCTTCGGTAATAAGAAGCATCGGTGACTCTTATTTGAGGATCTCGAGATGAATCGTCCAAGGTAGCTATGCCCACCATTAATCTCTACATGACTTTTACGTTGTCCAATATCGTGATGTCCTTGATAGATTTGATTTTATCGGGGTTAATCTCGATTCCTCGACTGGATACTATGAATCCGAGAAACTTGCTTGAGCCAACCCCTAATGCACATTTTTCTGGGTTGAGCTTCATATTGTATGTTTTCAATATATCGAAAGTTTCCTGCAAATGTGTCAAATGGTCCTCTACTCGCAGGGACTTAACTAACATATCATCAATATAAACCTCCATTGATTTTCCTATTTATTCTTCGAACATCCGATTTACTAGGCTTTGATAATTTGTTCTAGTATTTTGTAGACCGAATGGCATTACATTATAGCAGTAAGTGCCGTACTTAGTGATAAACGAGGTCTTTTCCTGGTCTTTAGGGTTCATCTGTATTTGGTTGTACCCGGAGTAGGTATCGAGAAAACTAAGGATCTCGTGGCCAGCAGTGACATCGATTATGCGATTGATCTTAGGCAAAAGGAAAAGAATCCTTAGGGCATGCTTTATTTACGTCTTTATAATCTACACACATTCTAAGTTTATTCCCCTTCTTGGGGAATACTACTGCATTCGCTAACCATTCAGGATAGTTTACTTCCTGAATGGATCCTATTTTAAGAAGTTTGGTTACTTCGTCTTTGGTGAAAGCATGTTTGACCTCGAACTAGGGTCTTCTTTTTTGCTTCACCAGATGGAACTTCGGATCCATGCTTAGTTTATGCATGGTGATTTCTGGTGGAATCCCTTTCATATCGAGATGGGACAAAGCAAAGCAATTCATGTTAGTTTTAAGGAATTGAATATGTTTTCCCCTAAGCTCGGGTGCCAGCACCGTGCCCAGTTATACCTTTCGTTCGGGGTGATGTTCGGCCAGTATGATTTGCTCCAGCTCTTTGACCGTTGACTTGGTGGCGTCGGAGCCATTGGGGACTATCGAAGGACCCCATAGTCATCACCCTGGTCAATCCCCTGCTTCCCCAATTGGGTCGAGGCCGGTGTCTGTAATTGCTATTTAGCCTCTTATTTTTCCTTTGAATCTAACCCTTTCGTTAACGAAATTGCTGATATTGGTATCATTTCACCGACTTCAAACATTTCCTTGGTGGTGGGTTGTTCCCTGTAGATCGTTTTAGTTCCTTCTGGCTTGGGAACTTTAGAACCTGCTGAAGGGTCGAGGGTACGACCCTCACGTTATGGATCCACGATCTCCCGAATAGGGCATTATACCTCATATCGCCCTCGATCACATGGAACTTTATTTCTTCGATGGTCCCACCCACATTTACTAGCAAAGTTATCTCACCTTTGGTGGTTTCACATGCCATATTGAAGCCATTTAGTACACGGTCCACGGGCACAACCTGATCTTGTAGGCCGAGCTGTTCTATGACCCTCGATAAAATAATGTTGGCCGAGCTACCTGGATCAATTAAAATACATTTAAGTTGTGTCTTATTCATAAGTACAAATATTACCAGTGCGTCGTTACGGGTTTTTACGATCACTTCTGCGTCCTCGTCATTGAAAGACAAGGTCCTTCTGGTATGTAATTCCGAGTTCGCTTCTCCCTTGTTATCGACACCTTGGTGTGTTTTAGTACTGGTCCTTGAGGAATATCGACCCCTACCACAATCATGTGAATCACATGCAGTGTCTCTTCTTGCTCGTTCTATCTGTTAAAATCTTTGTTTTTGAAGTGATTCTTGGACCGATTGCTTAAGAATTCCTAAAGGTGTCCCTCATTGAACAAACGAGCTACTTCCTCCATTAGTTTTCTTCAATTGATGGCTTTTCAATGTCTTTGCATTATGTTTTGATGATCTAACAAACTTACTGTCAAGGACCAGATAGAGAACCTGACACACTTGGACTACATTGCAAGTTAACGGATTCCAGCTAAATGTGAACTGCTATATCTTCAGAAGATAGAGAACCAAAAGGACCTGATACTCTTGTGGTTCCCTCATAGCAGTACGAAGTCAGTTGGACACAGCTGGAAGTAACGTGACTGCCTGCACTATTTCTGCCTGCACTGCATTGTTTCTTGTGGCAATTTATCCTTTGACCAACTAAAGTGCTTACATCATTCAAGTGATGTCATCAAGGTGTATCAACACGGAGTTTATATCAAAACATCACTTGAACACTTGAAAATTATTCAAGCCTTCTGCAAAACAGTGAACTTCATTCTCAAGAGCTTGAAGAACAAAATTAAATACTACTACGGACCAGTTCCTAAATCTAGTATTTTGTTGTCCTTAGTTGAGTTGTAACTTTGTGATTGTTCTTATTTTAATTCCTAAATTTCTTAGCTAGAAGCGTTGATTAGGAACTCTCTTGTAAAAACCATAAACTCTCTGAGTTTGTGTTGTAACTAGAGTTAGTCATAAGTTAAAGCCTTTGTAACTAGAGAGTTACAAAGTGGCTTGTGGTAAGAGTATCACAAGTTAGTTGAGTTGAAGTCTTTGTAATATAGTCATTACAAAGTGGCTTGTAATAGGTGTTTACAAGTTAGTGAAACTTAAATTTAACAAGTATAGGTCATGGTTTTTTGTCCCCTTAAGTTGGGATTTTTCAACGTAAAAATCCCGTGTCTTATTTACTTTCTGTTTCATTAGCATTCTCAGTTAAAACTCATAGAGGATCAGGTCCTCCATAGTTTGGTGGACTTATATAAACTAACAGTAATCTACTTTTTATGGTCATGGGTACCATGATAATTGCACAATTGATTGGGATTTCTCTGGGCTGGATTGGTATGCCGAGGTCGAGACCATCTAGTATCTTTGATACGTCTGTTGACTAATACGATGGTGGATGGATCTATGTTGAAGTTATATTATGACAACCGTGGTGATTATTTCGGCCCGGCATCCCTGTCGAAACCACTCTTGCTCATGAGTCCCCAAGAACTTTGACCTCGATCATTCCTCCTCTCATTCCCTACAGGGTTTTGCCCAGACTGCTACCTCTGTGGTCTCCATTATATAGTTGATATCGATCTCTATTCGACCTTGGTTCTCGATCGATGTCCCTCTTGATTCTATCTACGGGCCTGTTAGGATAAACAGACCTAGAAGGATCCACAAGTTGATCATCCTCGACCTGGATCTGTGACTAATACCGATTATGTACATTGGCCCAAGTGACAGTTGGAAATTCGATCAAATCCTGCTTCAACTGATGTAAAGCTATGGAAATCCGAACGTTGAGGCCTTGAGTGAAAGCTTGAGAAGCCCAATCATCGGCGATCAGTAGAAAATCCATTCGTTCCATTTGGAATCGAGATATGAATTTTTTAAGCATCTCATTGTCCTTTTGCCTTTCCTTGAAGAGGTCCGACTTTCTTGTTGCGACCTTAATGGCTCCGGCGTATGCCTTTACAAAAGAATCTGCAAATATAGGAAATGAGTCAATAGAATTAGGTGGCAAATTATGATACCATATCATAGCACCCTACGATAGAGTCTCCCTGAACTTCTTCAGCAATACGAATTCAATCTCTTCATCTTTTAAGTCATTTCCTTTGATTGCGCACGTGTATGAGGTGACGTGTTCATTTGGATCAGTAGTCCCATTATACGTAGGAATCTTAAGCATACATAACTTCTTGGGGATTGGCTTCGGATCTGCACTTGGGGTGAAAGGTTTTTGTACAGACTTTTTGGAATCTAGTCCTTTTAATATCGGCGGTGCCCCTGGGACTTGGTCGACCCACCCCGAAGTTATATGTTTTCACATTCTTATCATTTTTCCCGATCTTCTTTTCCCTGTATCGATTCTCTTTGTCAGTTCTTCGAGCATCTTTACAATAGCAGGATTGGTCTCCGATTCCTTCTCATTTAATTTTCTCGAAGACAATTCAACTCTGTATATAATTTCTTGGGATGGCTTGAGTTCGACCTGCTTGTCGTGTGGTTATGATTTTGGAGCTGAGCTATTTCTCCCTGTTAGGCTTGCAACATTTTGAAGAATACCCGTAGGCTGATCCGGCCATCTTCACCGCCATGTGCATTCTGAGTAGCTGATCGAGTACTCCCATGAATGCCGCTTTCGGGATTAACGACCAAATTTCCATTGATAGCTACATCCAAACTGACGTCGATTAGATCTACAGCCAGAGTTCCATCGAGGCCAACAAGGTATACAACATTTCCTGGTGCAATGTTGTTATTCTCGCCATGGTGGCTGAGATCATTGTCAATGTGTTGGGGTGCTAACGGAGAGTTGGAAATTTTTTAATCCTGTAATCAAAGACACTTCAAAAAATAAGCGTAAAATAGTGTGTGTTAGAATTTTTTTTACCAGATAACCATTATTATCCTTAGTCCCACGGTGGGCGTCAAACTACTTACCTTAAAACGGATAACAATTGAATTTATACTATGGTTTAAAGAACACATGATCTTACTTGGCACAGGCTGAGAGAAAACGTAAATTGATATTAAAATTAAATAACAATAAAGCAAACCAAATAAGATGTGTAGCTTTGATCCTCGAGCTAGGTCGCCGTCGAATCAAACACGTATTATACTGGAAAGTATGAATAGAATAACAGAGTTTGAGAGCTTAAGAAGAAGATAGTATATTGCTTTATGTAACGTGAATATGATGTGTCTTACAAATGAGCAGACCTCTTTATATAGTAGGGGAGTCCTACCTTTGATACAATTCTAAATACAGTAAGAAATCCCATGATTAGCTAATTAATCAGCCTCCTTTTGATACGTGCCGAGATTTTCGCTGTGATCTTCACCCGATTGCGGATATTTCGGCTGTCCGTAATTTGGCTCGATGAGCTTCCCTCTATCTTGCTTGAATTCCATCCTGCTCGACCTCGATCTTGGCTGATCTCGATCTCGATCGGTCCTTGAGTAACGAGCTTGGCAACCTAACTTCTCCGATATGACGTGGGGTCGAACCTCGGTCTGCCACGCCCCGGTTTTGATACATCCGATAAAAGAGAGCAAGCTCGATCTTGACCGTATACGGTAGGTCTTGTACAGAAAATTTTAGACGAGTTATATGATTCTCAAGGCTAATTGACATTTCTGGTCTACCTGCAAGATGGGATTGTAATAAAGTGGCTTTGGCTGTCAACCTTATAGTAAGTGGAGTTATATGTCAAGCCACATATTCGACTTAATTTATTGTTAAAAGATGTCAATTTGTAGTAAGTTTTCATTTGGCCAGACTCAATAAAAACTGGTATTAATGAAATATGCTGTTTTATATTACCTGCTGGTATTAAAAAAGAAGGCCCACAAACTATTCACAGATAGTAAATATAATACCGCATTCATGTTGTTGTCGTAGAAAACTATGTGCACAAATACCACATTCTGAAGACCACAAAGCTTCAAATTATGAATTAGTCTTTTGAAAACTGATATTGCACACACTTCTAAGCTTGTGAACAATTAAATTGTATTGTCTTAAATTACAACAAAAACCAGCTTGATGATAAGTGAAGTAGCAATTGGAGAAAATAAAAAAAATCGGAGGTTGTAACTCCAATCTGCTGGTTACAACTCAAATCGGCTTGGTTACAACTCCACTTTAATTTGATCAAATGTGATGAATATGTAACATGGATTAACCACTTAAGTATGATTGAAGTTGTGAGTTGTGACCACTATCTATCTACCTACTGCTATATCTTCTAGTCAGAGGCGAATCTACCCATACGTACGTTCACGTGAATCTAATAATTTTTTTCAATAATTATATACATATATATATATATATATATATATATATATATATATATATATATATATATATATATATATAGGGTCAATAGGAAATGGAGAGAAAATGAAATATTTGAGTTTCCCACCTTGCATAGGAATATTATCCCATATTGGAGGAAGAAAAGACTTTTGACGAGTATAGGGTCAATAAGAAATGGAGGAAAAATGAAATATTTGAGTTTCCCACCTTGCATAGGAACATTATCCCATGTTGGAGAAAGAAAAGACTTTTGACGAGTATATATACAATTACTCTTCTTCTAGCTCTTAAAGAATTAAGAAGAAGGCAAGCCTCGCGCCGTCGCTCGCTCGCTCGCTTGGCTTCAGCTTCGGTCAACGATTGATTGATTAATCTTTTTAGACACAATTCAATTAGAATAACCCGCGACCCGCGATCCGGTCCATTCCATTTTCTTTCCTGGATTATTTTAAACTCGTTTGTTGTTTCCCGTAATATTTCTGTTTTATACATGTTCCAACAACTATGGCTGTTTCTGAAAGGGTGCAAAATTTTTCAGAAACAGTGCCAAATGATTTATAAATATTCCTTGAATCCCATAATCTTTACTTACAAAATTATCTGATCTTCTTCTTCTTCTTCTTCTTCTTCTTCTTCTTCTTCTTCTTCTTCTTCTTCTTCTTCTTCTCCTGCACATAAAAATTCCAGTGTGTTTTACAGCCTTCGAGTGATTTGTTGTTCATCGGCGTTTTTGGTACCAATACTCCCGTGAGTTAAATCGTTCTATCCTGTGAGGATATATTCCAACACCTCGGGTACTTGAGGGGAATAATTTTCGTATGGACACACTGTGTATTTAGTGAGCTCGATTTAATACTATATTATTTTCCAGAATTTATTTTGTCGTTCTGGTTCTACTAACTTTCTGTTTCTATTTTTTTCAAATTTTTTTCTGTTTTATTGTTTATTACAGCAATAAAGATTGACTAACAATCTGAAGGAAATTATTTTATTATATTCTGTATTCTATCTGTGGTGATTAAAACCTGTGTGATTTTTTACTCCTTCTGAATTTTACTATTCTGATTTGAAGATATAAAAACTTCATCAGAATATTGAAATTCAACAAACGATTTGACGAACATAAAACTTCATCGTTTTCTGTGAAACATTATATAAAAACTTCGGTTTTTATTTATCATCTATATTGTTTATTGTTAATTACAGTATTGTTTACTGTTCTGGTTTTTTCATGAATTGAACTCTTCTGCCGTTGACAGTGAGAATAACAATTGATAACGGAAATTCTTCTTCGACTGTTGCGGCAATGACGATAGACTCGTCAAGTTGGCTACTCTTCGATCGGCCGAGAAACCTGAGAAATGTTCTGGAGCCAACTTCAAAGGATGGAAGCAAAGGATGTTCTTCTGGCTTACCGCACTTGGTATGTAGAAATTCACCAGTGAAAAACCTCTAGTGCCTGCTGCGGACATGCCAGACAATGAGAAATTCATGATTGTTGAGGCGTGGAAACATGCAGATTTTCTTTGCAAAGGCTATATCTTAAGAGCTTTAAAGGATGACTTGTACAATATGTACATTGCGGTGAATACTTCGAAAGAATTATGAGACGCACTTGAGAAGAAGTACAACACTGAAGACGCATGCTTGAAGAAGTTCGTGGTTGCCAAGTTTCTAGACTATAAAATAATAGACAGCAAAACTGTGGGAACCCAAGTTCAGGGGCTTCAACTTATTTTTCATGAGCTTATTGCTGAAGGTATGGTCCTGAATGAAGCATTTCAAGTGGCTGCAATAATTGAAAATTTTCCTCCTTCGTGGAGAGATTTCAAGAACTATCTTAAGCACAGGCGCAAATAAATAAAGTTAGAAGATCTTGTGATACATCTCAAGATTGAGGAAGACAACAAAACAGTCGAGAAAAAGTCTCGTGAAAATTCAACGATCATGGGAGCTAATATCGTTGAGGAGAATGCTCCGAAAAGTAAGAAGAGGAAGAGGTCTTCTGGACAGGCTAAGAAGCAGAACAAAAATAAATTCAAGGGCAACTGTTACAATTGTGGAAAAGTTGGTCACAAAGCCCCTGATTGTAGTCTCCCAAAAAAGGATAAGAAGAAGGGACATACCAACATAGGGGAGAAGAATGATGACATTGATGATCTTAGTGCAATGCTTTCGGAATGCAACCTAGTTGAAATCCGAAGGAGTGGTAGATTGACTTTGGAGCCACTCGACATGTTTGTGCTGTCAAAGAAGCATTTACGACTTACGCTACTGCTGGTCCCGAAGAAGAGCTTTCCATGGAAATTAATGCAACAGCCAAGATTGAAGGTTATGGGAATATATTCCTGAAGATGACTTTCGGCAATGTGTTATCGCTCAACAACGTTCTTCATATTCCTACTATTAGGAAATATAGTTTCTACTTTGTTACTTGTGAAGAATGGATTCAAATGTATATTTGTTTATGAAAAGTTGTTGTAAGCAAGAATAAAATGTATGTTGGAAAAAGCTACCTCATAGAGGGCCTTTTCAAATTTAATGTAATGGTTGTTGACAGTTTGAATATAATTTCAGCTTTCTTATGTATTGGAGTCAAATGATTTATGGCATATTCGTTTAGGACATGTCAATTACAAAACCTTGCGGAAGTTAATTAATTTAGAAGTATTGTCTAAATTCGAGTGTAATAAATCAAAATATGAAATATGTGTTGAATCTAAGTTTGTAAAGAATCCTTATAAGTCTGTTGAAAGGAATTCAAATCCTTTAGACTTAATTCATATTGACATTTGTGATATGAAGTCGACACCGACTGGAGGTAAAAAAAAGTATTTATTACTTTTATTTACGATTGCACTCGATATTGTTATATTTATTTTCTTAATAGTAAAGATGAGGCAATTGAAGCATTTAAATAATACAAGAATGAAATGGAGAATCAATTGAATAAAAAGATCAAAATTATTAGAAGTGATATGAGTGGAGAATATGAATCTTCGTTTGTAGAAATATGTTCAGAATATGGAATTATCCATCAAACTACTGCATCTTACACACCTCAATCTAATGGAATTGCGGAAAGAAAAAATCGGACATTAAAGGAAATGATAAATTCTTTATTAATAAATTCCAGATTACCGCAGAGTTTGTGAGGGGAAGCTATCCTTGCAGATAACCGAATACTTAACAGAGTACCCCACAACAAAAGGCAATCTATTCCATATGAAAAATAGAAAGGAAGAAAACCCAACTTGAAATATTTCAAAGTGTGGAGGTGTCTAGCAAAGGAACAAGTTCCTTTACCTAAAAGGGTTAAAATTGGACAAAAAATGGTAGATTTCATTTTCATTGGATATGATACAAACAGTAAAGCATGTCGGTTTTTGGTTCATAAATCCGATAATCCCGAAATTTATGTTAATACGATAATGGCATCAGATATTGCTGAATTCTTTGAAAGCATCTATCCGTATAAAACTGAATGTGGGTCGTTAAGAGAAAGACCTAAACGGACTCGGGAAGAACCAAAGGAAAATACTCCAAGTGTAGAAGATCCAAGGTGTATCAAATGTTACAGAACATCTACTTCCTTTGGGCCAAATTTTGTGACATTCTTGCTTGAAAATGCCTCAAACTTTTAAAGCAACTATGTCATCTTTTGATTCAGTGTTTTGGAAAGGGACAGTCAATAGTGAGATTCAATCAATTTTGAATAACCATACATGGAAATTGGTCGGTCTTCCTCCAGGAAATAAGTCTTTAGGTTCAAAATGGATCTTTAAACGGAAAATGAAAGCTGATGGCACTATTGACAAATATAAGGCAATACTTGTTGTCAAAAGTTATAGAAAAAAGGAAGGCCTTGATTACTTTGACACTTACTTGTCAGTAACGAGGATAACATCTATTAGGGTGTTAGTGGCACTAGCGGTTGTGTATGGTCTTAAAATCCATCAAATGGATGTTAAAACAACTTTCTTAAATGGAGAATTGGAGGAAGAGATTTACATGGAACAACCTAAGAGCTTTGTGGTTCCTAGTAAAGAAAAGAAAGTGTGCAAACTTGTTAAGTCGATCTATGGACTTAAACAAGCACCCAAACAATGATATACCAAATTTGACAAAACAATATTGGCAAGTGGGTATAAAATCAACGAGTGTGACAAATGTGTCTACATTAAAAACACTCCAGGTCATGAAGTCATTGTTTGTTTATATGTTGATGTCATGTTGATAATGAGCAGAAATATGGTAGATATAAATGCTACTAAGCATATGTTGGCTAGCAAATTCGACATGAAAGACTTAAGAATCGTTGATGTAATCTTAGGAATCAGAATTTACAAGACTCCACAAGCTATAACGTTATCACAGTCTCACTACATTAAAAAGGTACTTGACAAATTCAAGTATTTGAATTTTAAAATTGCCAAGACTCCAATTGACGTGGGTTATGCACTTCAAAAGAATGAAGGTGAAAGTGACTCACAACTGGACTATGCAAGAGTATTGGAAAGTTTGATGTATATCGTGAATTGTACGCGACCAGATGTAGCATGTGCTATTAGCAAACTGAGTCGGTTTACAAGTAATCCTAATCAAATATATTAGATGGCAATGAAACCAATTTTGGGATATCTGAAACATACCCAAAATTATGCTTTGCATTAAAACAAATATCCCTTAATGATCGAGGAATATAGTGATCCAAATTGGATCACCGGACCATGTGAAATTAAATCCACGAGTGTATATATTTTCACAATTGGGGTTGGAGTAGTGTCTTGAAAATCATCTAAACAAATGTGCATCGCCCGTTCTATAATGGAATCTGAATTCATAGATTTAGATAAAGCCGGTGAAGAAGCTGAATGGCTCTGGAATTTTTTGGAAGATATTCCATTTTGGCCCAAACCTTTGGCACCTATTTGTATACATTGTGATAGTCAAGCAGCATTAGGCAGGGCAGGGAGCGTTATGTATAACAAAAAATCTCGTCATATATGATGGAGACACAATACCATTAGACAACTACTCTCTAGTGGTGTTATCACGATTGATTATGTAAATTCAAGAGAAAACGTGTTGGATCCACTTACAATAGGCCTATCTAGAGAAGCAGTTGAAAGATCATCAAATGGAATGAGGTTACGGTCTAGGACAAGTGATCATGGCGATAACTCTACCTAGTAGACTGGAGATCCCATGAGCTAGGTTCAAAGAGATCAAACAAAGTTATGCATGACAGTTCAACATTGTCGAACAAATCAACCCATTCTCATGATGAAGACAATGTTCATAAATTGAGGTAAAACATTAAGGCTTTTTGATGAGTCAAAAGCTTAAAGCTTTTTTATGATTTGCTAAGCCTGGCAGGATATGACCAGATAGTGTGTCTATAGGATTACACGTTTAGAAATTACCTATGTGAGTGTGAAGTGTAAGCCGCTTCAAGGGGAATGAAAGTAATGGCCTATTCTCTAAGCACTCATGAAACCAGGTGGTGTTCATGTCTGAAACGAACACAACCGTGAGAACCGTAGATGGTTAAATATAGATCGCGTGACTTATGTTGTCTAGGTATACAATAAAGCTTGATGGTTCAAAGATATCAAATCTGCCGATTGACTGAGTATATCCGATATAAGTTCACTACGAAAAGTTTAAAGGGAAACCTACTTATTCAAATGCAATTAATTCTTGCATATAAAACACACACGCTTCCGTGATTCCTTTATTTTATAGCCATTTCCCATTCATGTGGGGGATTCTTGGGCTTTTAAGCTTGTGTAGCTTAAATAGGGTGATTGAAAAATGAAGGAAAAATAAAATATTTGAGTTTCCCTCCTTGGCAAAGGGACATTGTCCCATATTGGAGGAAGAAAAGACTTTTGATGTGTATATATACAATTGCTCTTCTTCTAGCTCTTAAAGAGTTAATAAGAAGGCAAGCCTCGCGTCGTCGTCGTCACTCGCTCGGCTCGGCTTCGGCTTCGATTTCGGATTTTGTCAACGATTGATTGATTAATCTTTTTGGACAAAAGTTTTTTCAATTATTTAATTAACGAAAATTCAATCCGGAATAACCCATGACCCGCGATCCGGTCCGGTCCATTTTCTTTCCCGGATTATTTTTAATCCGTTTGTTGTTTCCCGCAATATTTTTGTTTCACACCTGTTCTAACAGTTATGATTGTTTATGAAAAGTTGCAAACCTTTTCAGATACAATGCCAAATGGTCTATAAATATTCCTTGAATCCCAGAATCCTTACTTACGAAATTTTCTGATCAAAATTCCAATGTGTTTTACAGCCTTCGAGTGGTTCATTGTTTATCGGCGTGTTTGGTACCAACATTCTGGTGAGTTAAATCGTTCTATTATGGGAGGATATGTTCCAGCACGTCGAATACTGAGGGGAATAATTTCTTTAAGGACACACTGTGTATTCAGTGGGCTCGATTTATTCCTATATTATTTTCGAGAATTTATTTTGTATAGCAATACAGATCGACTAAATATTAATAAATATTTGACTGTTATTATCGTATAAATTGGACTTTAGTTCTACATCAATTTTTTTTTCTTGTGAAAAGTAGTCGCTTTAAATCTTCTGGTGGAGCAAAATACACGGGACGCTCGTTTCCTTAAACCACAAGCTTCATTCTGACATATCCCTAAAATGGTAACTAACTCCTTGAGAAGATCTCCACTATTCCAGGACCTTTTTTTTTTATAAGCATCTTCCATTTGGTTTAATAAGCACTGGTTCGACTAGTTCAAATTCATTCCATATAAGATTTATTAAAGGTAAAGTATTTCTTATTCGGACTAAAACTCGATCATTTAATTAAGGGCGGAAGAATTATATTTATCCCGCTCTATCCCATGGTGGTACTATTCAAGGAACTATACTTATTTGAATGCATGGCTATGAGTCAATAAAATCCCGTGGGTTGATGTGTTAACATATTTTGTCTATGGTATATGATTATTGAAATACAAGAAATTATAAGGATGCTTATTGTAATTAAATTTAAAGCAAAAATCTATCCAATATTCAAAATGATTTATTAGTCTTCTCTATGTTTCAGAATACACTCTTTTACTGACTAATTTGGGTTCGCCATGTAGTTCAAGTTGGTCCATTAATCTTTCTGAGCTAATCGTCCGAATTACATCCATTTTGAACTTTAAATAAATACATCACTAACGTGTCAAGTTAGAGGGTGGAGGGAATGCTTATTCTAAGAAATCAACCAACCAATTATACATAATAATAGTTTGGTCATGTGGTGGGGGGACAAACTCTTAATCACGTGTGCCCATATGTAGGACGTTATAAGTATATATGTTTCATTTCCTTGTCCAACCTTAAGGTAACATATGCTCGGTTGGAGAATTACACTATTTCTTTTGTTCTTTATCTTGGCTTAATCAGAAAATTTAGGGCATATATCTATTTTATACTTTTAATTATATAAATAGTAATAATTTAAATTCTAAAGGTACTACACAGACCAAACGGATCGATCCACAATTTTAAAATACAAGTTTCTATAAGTGATTTGAAGTTAATATATAATAATAATTGAATTTACTTATTTAGTAAATTTCTTAGTATAGACAGAGTTTTGGCCACCTATATATTACAAGTAGATTCGCCTAACGATATTTTTCTAAACTCTCCTTAGTCAAAGTACAAGTTCTGCTTCATTATATCCTCACCTTTTCGTTTTCTTTTTTAATGCAAAATACGTTAACTAATTAATTAGGTCATAGTAGAGTTTAATACCAGGGAGTATTCGTGGTGCCAATTCCAAATATAGAGAAGAAAAAATGTTGTGATGATAAGCTCTCTCATATCCATAGTGTTTCAGCACCAGCTGTGCTACTCTATACAGCTGGTAAATGATAAGGTTTTTGCAGCTGGTTGCTTCTTTCCTACTATACCTATCCGCGTAAAAATAAATTTAAAAGGATCTTATATTAAGAACACATGTGTATTTTTTTCGCTATGTACGAGGTCCGGGGAAAAAGACCGGATCAGAAGAGTTTATTGTACGAAGCTATACCCCGCATCTCTACAAGAAGATGTTTCCACGGCTTCGAACCTCTCTGCCTTTCAACAAACCTCTCTGCCCTCTGTTTGAATGACATCCGCATAATGGCCGTGACAAGCAATCCACGTGCAGACTTCAATAACCCATTGAAAGACTCCGACATATTTGTAGTCAGGGTTCCCCATCCCCATCGTCTGCCACCATCGGCATGCAATGTCCACTTGTGAAGCTCATGTCGCATCAACCAATGGCAGGCTCTTTCGTCTTCCTGCCGGATCAATTCCATGCGCCTCTTGAATTTGCACTCCTCTTGATCAGTTGTAGCCATCCACATTAAATTATGCAAGTTCTTGTTGTGATATTTCTTCTGGAAATTAGCCTTCAGGCGCCTCATACAGTAACGGTGGTATGCATACAGTTCCTGCCATTCAGGCAAACGCTCTACAAAACTTAATATACCCTATGCCGATCAGATATTAGACAAATACCTGAACGTTGTTTGACAACGTGCTCCTTCAAGTGGTTCAAAAATAGCGCCCACGTCTCTTGGCTTTCATTGGCATATATGGCAAAAGCTAGGGGAAATATTTATCCACTGACATCTACTGCAACAGCGATCAACAACTTAATATCATACTTTCCATAGATATAAGTACCGTCTATGGAAATTACCGAACGACAATGCACAAAACCATCAATTGTTGGTTTAAATGCCCAGAACACGTATCTGAATATATATTCTGGTGTTCCTGCACTCCGCTCAAGCTTCCATTCAGCAACAGTCCCGGGGTTAAAGTGTTGCAATGCGGCCATGTACCTGGGTAGAGACGCAAATAACTTATACCAGTCACCATAAACAATTTCAAATGCACGTTTGCGCCCGAGATATGCCTTTCTTTTGGTAATAGTACACCCATATTCTTGGTGAACGAATATAGTATACTCTTTGATCTTGTACCTTATGGACGCTTCCATGTGTGGAATCAGTTGAAGAGAAATCAAGTCAACATCCAATTTGAAGTGATTCATATTGAATGTGTCCATTTCATAATTGTGGGTGCCAATATATTTACCCACTTTTCACAAACCTGTTTTCTTCTTGCTCGCACACAACATCCAATGACAACCTATAAAACATCTACGACAAACAATGTTGTATACATCCGGAGATGACTCCCATACCATCATCGCACGACACTTTTTTACACTGTACATTTTTACCGCCCTGCTTAGGCACGCTTTATCAGAAAAAAGCATGCACTTTGCCAGCATCGTTGGTCCAGAATCATTCTACATTGCTGTCCGAATTTCGTCAAAATCCCTTGAGGGCATCCACATCTGGCATACTTGCCAAATTATCAAGGTAGAGAATATGCCTTGAATAAAATGGCACGTGGTACTCGTACACTCTTGGTTTAACGGGAGGCGGAGCATGCTCCCTCATCAAATCAGGTTTGGCATTCTCTTCCTCCTCCTCATCACCCTCGTTAGGGAAGGGTGTGTCATCTTCAGACTCATCGGCAATGTTGTCATAATCACTATTATCTTCCTGACTCTGCGCATCTGCCAAATCCCGAGTAAATACGTCGTCTAAGGGCAAGTAAGTGAGGACAAGACCATCAAGTTGCTCGTTTTCACTGCACAAACAACAAAATAATAAGCTACTCAAACTGATAAATACTTTATATATAGCTATATCACTTCACTTACAAGTCGTAATGTGTTGACATTCCATGATGGACATTATCCTGTTGGTGATAACTCCCGGATCATGATCCAACACACCAAAACTACGCATATTCCAACTGGGCGTGAGTTCATAACTTGTAAAATTCATATCTGGACGGTACCCCCTGTGGAATATATGAGTGTTAATACAAGTTCAATACAACAAAAATAAACATTATAACACAAAGAAAAATTGACCAGCCATCTTGCAGATTATGTAAAGTAGGAGAGAAATTATTTCCTCGCTCCTCATTCGCCCGTGGAGATAAGTTTAGATCCGGCCAAACTCTTTCAGCCGAAAACTGTTCGGCTAAAACTGCTCCAGAATAACCACGCCCGATGATTGAGGGTATCCCTGCTTTACGCAACCTCATTATTGCGAACGTCTTCAACCTTCACGTACATTTTCAATATTTTTATCAAAATAAATTTCCGGTATTCATCCGGAGTCCCCAAAAAATCTCTCAGAGTTTCACCATCCTCGATGTTAAACTCAGCGTAACAAGCAACCCCTTGCAGAGTCACATGATATGGATATCTTCCGGTTATTTTAAGATTCTCTGAGCATTTGCTCACACTCATTTTATTACATAACAATGATACCTGTCTATCGTACTCCATTGTAAGTGACAACTCAACATACTCTGTGGAGATAAACTATAGCTCACTGAGTTATTTGCTACCACAACCTCACCCCCTCCCCCCAATATAATGAAACCCCTACTTTTCGCTTTTCAGACATTATGAAAAAAAGCTTGAGAATTTAACAAGAAGAAAATTTATTAGGAGTTGAGAATATTTCTGAATAAATTTTTGCAAAACCCTTAACACTTTTAAATAAGGCAATGCCCAATTTG
>MU669082.1:37791-49654 GCA_026770625.1 Nicotiana glauca
TTTGGGCTCTGAAATGTCCAACCTCACAAGTCTGTTAGCCAAGGACTGAACGTCCAAAGCTAGTGGCCTCTCCTCCACTGAGATGTATGCCAAGCTACCCATAATCTCTGCCTTCCTGCTTAAGGCATCTGTGACCAAATTTGCCTTGCTAGAATGATAAAGAGTGGCAATGTCACAATCCTTTAGTAACTCAAGCCATTTACACTGCCTCAAATTGAGATCCCTATACTTGAACAAATGTTGTAAGTTGCGATGATCAGTATAAACCTCACATGATACCCCATACAGATAATGCCTCCATATCTTAAGAGAATGAACAATCACTACTTACTCTAGGTCATGCACATGGTAATTTTTCTCATAAATTTTTAGCTGACGTGAAGCATATGCAGTAACTCGCCCCTCCTGCATCAATACACATCCCAAGCCAATGCGTGAAGCGTCATAATATACCATATACATCCCTAAAATGGAAGGCAACACTAGAACCGGTGCTGTAGTCAAAATTGTCTTGAGTTTCTGAAAGCTCTCCTCACAACCATCGGACTAGCGAAAATGAGCACCCTTCTGGGTCAATCTAGTCAGTGGTGATGCAATGGATGAAAAGCCCTACACAAATTGGCGGTAATATCCTGCTAACCCCAGGAAACTCCTGATCTCAGTCACTGAAGTATGACGTGGCCTACTCTGAACTGCCTCAATCTTTTTGGGATCTACCTCAATACCCTCTCCTGATACAATATGCCCCGAGAATGCAACTGACTCTAGCCAAAACTCACACTTGGAGAACTTAGCATATAGATGTGATGAACCAAACAGTCATCACTTGTTTTAAATTAAATTATATGTTTCCAAGGCCTTGAAAACCTCATTTAGAGTCGTCTCAATTTTCGTGCGCAATCTGGGTGCTTAGCCGGAAAGCTTAAATATGAAAATTTGTGAAAAATGATAAGTTTTGATTATAATATAAGTTAATTTGACTTCGATCAATATTTTGGGTAAACGAACCTGAACCCATGATTCGACGGTCCCGGAGGGTCTGTAGGAAAATATGGGACTTGGGCATATGCCCAGAATCGAATTCCAAGGTCCCAAGCCCAAGAAATAAATTTTTAAGTAAAATTATTTTTCTGAAATTATTTAAGGAAATTTGAAATGAAATACGATTAGAACACGATGGTATCGGGCCCGTATTTTGGTCTCGGCACCCGGTACAGGTCTTATTTATGGTTTAAGTCATTCCTATAAAATTTGGTAAAAATCGGATGTCGTTTGACGTGATTCGGACTTAAATGTCTAAATTTGATACTTGATGAAGTTGAGAAAAAAGTTCTTGATTTTGAGGTTGATTCATTGTTATTGAGATTATTTTGACGATTTGATCACACGGATAAGTTCGTATGATGTTATTGAGTTAGTACGTGTGTTTGTTTAGGAGCCCCGAGGGCTCGGGTGTGTTTCGGATGTGATTCGAGAAGTTTTGAACTTAGGAAAAATTGCAGAAAATCTGCAACAGGTGCCCAGGCCTGTTGTTCTTTGCGATCGCGTAGTCACTCTCATGATCGCGTAGTCACTCTCATGATCGCGTAAGGTAAATGGGGACAGGGGTATTTTTGTCTGTCATGAACGCGGAGCCTTGGGGGATTGCTCATTGCGAACGCGACCTGCGTGATGCGAACGCGTAAGGTAAATATGGGAGGGGTCACCACTTGTGCATCGCAAACGCGGCCACTGGTCCGCGAACGCATAGGTTTGAGGAGTCCAAAGCTCTGCAAATGCGAGCCATATTCCGCGATCGTGAAGGCCTGGCAGGCCTAACCCATCACGAACGCGAAGGGTATGTCACGAACGTGTAGAACACTTTTGCCCAGTTATTTTAAAGTCTCAGAACAGAACCCATTACGGGATTTCATACAAACTTTACAAACCCATTCTTCTCCAAAGCTCTTAGGCATTTTTTTGAAGTAATTCTTCACCATAATCTCTTGGGTAATTAATATTTAAATTATTTTTTTCATTTTCCATTAACACCCATTAGATTTCTAGGCCTAAATCATGTGAATAAGGGTAGAAAATTAGGGATTTGGGGAGAACTAGGGCTTTTTGATTAATTTTGATTTAGACCTCATTTTGGTGTCGAATTCTGGAAATAATTATATATTTGGGCTCGTAGGTGAATGAGTGATTTAATTTTGGTCCGAACCTCATGTTTTGACCAAGCGAGCCCGGGGTTGATTTTTGGGTTTTTGGGAAGAATGATTGGAAAGATATAATTTAACATTGGAATTGGATTGTTTAGCATTTATTGATGTTATTAAGTCGATTATGTGTAGATTCGATTGGGTTGGAGCCGAATTTGAAAGGAAAAGCGGTGTTTAAGGCTTTAGTTGGCCGTGGAAGTTCGAGGTAAGTGTTTGATCTAACCTTAGCTTGAGGGATTAGGAGTCGATCCTATTTGTTACGTGATTCTTGTTGAGTACGACATATAGGCGTGGTGACGAGTATCTATACATTGGTATCTAGCATGACCGTGAGTTTTATAATGTGATTTTCATGATTTCGTTAGATACTCTATGCTTTAGAAGTGATTTCTGTTTGTTATGAAAAGTTAAGGAAGTAATTGTGACTTTTGAACATCGAGGAGCAATGGCTCCAGTTATAGTATGAATTTGTGAAAGTAAGCGAGTTGATTGAACCCTTTGGAGCATTGGCTCAAGTGGTAAAGCGAGTTTCAAAGTAAAAGTGAAAAGAGGAAGAGTTATTAAATTGTTCCCTTGCCAAGATATTATTGCTTATTTGGTTATCTCCCTTGCCGGGATGTTGATATTGTTGATGTTGTTCCCTTGCCGGGATTTAATTGTTTAACTATTACTCCCTTGCCGGGATTCCTGTTATAATCTTGTTATTCCCTCGCCCCATTATTTATGATTGCTGTTTAGGTGAGAAAGAGTGATAAAGCACGAAGGGTGATGCCACACATTGTTGTTATGTGATGAAAGAGTATAAAGCATGAAGGGTGATACCGTGTATGATTATGAGGAAAAAGTGTAAAGCACGAAGGGTGATGTCGTGCCGCACGATGTACCAGTCCATGTCGATTCTATTGATTATATGGTAAGGAAAGAGGATAAAAGTACGAAGGGTGATGCCGTGCACATTTTGATTATATTTGCTTTGGTGAGGACGAGAGTAAAAACACTAAGGGTGATGCCGTGCATTTATTGCTTTTTTATTCCTTATTGGTATCCGAGTTATATTGTTTCTTTCCTCGCTTGATACCTTCTATTCAGAGCTGTTATCTCTCCCACATAATGTTTCCCCTTCCCACATTGACTGGTTATTTCTGTATTTTCTTTTTCGCGGTATATATTTAAACTGCACATGTTTATTTGATAGTCTGGTCCTAGCCTAGTCACTACTTCGCCGAGGTTAGGCTGGACACGTACAAGCACATGGGGTCGGTTGTGCTGATACTACACTCTGTACTGTGTGCAGATCCTAGAGCAGCTTTTGGACAGTAGTTGGAGGGCTTCCTTCAGTCCACCCGGAGACCCAAGGTAGACCTACACGTATTCGCGGGCCCTGACATCTCCCTCTATCTCTAGTTCCTATTTCCTTCTCTTTTATTCAGAAACAGTGTATTGTATTTTCTTCAGACCTTGTATGTAGTGACTCTTAGACAGTCTATAACACCGTGACACCTGGTTTTGGGTATTTGAGGTTTTAAAAGTTGTAATAGACATAGTCTTAAGATATATTATTGTTGACTTTCGCTTATTTATTTAAAATTTCGCTGCTATCATATTATCGCCTGGTATTTGATGAAAATAAGAAATATGAAAATGTATCAAGTAGTTAATGTTGGCTTGCCTAGCTCCCATCAGTAGGCGCCATCACGACTCCCGAGGGTGGAAAATTTGGGTCGTGACAATAGCTTATGCTCTCGCAAGGTCTGAAGCACTACTCTCAAATGATGCTCGTCCTCCCTAGGCTACGTGAGTATATCAAGATGTCTTCAATGAAGACGATAACAAAAGAATCAATATAAGGCATGAACACCCTGTTCATCAAGTCCTTAAATGCATCTAGGGCATTAGTCAAGCCTAAGGACATCACCAGAAACTGATAATGGCCATATCTAGTACGGAAAGCAGTCTTTGTAACATCTGAGTCCTGAATCTTCAGCTGATGATACCCTGATCTCAAGTCAATCTTAGAGAACACCCTAGCACCCTGCAACAAGTCGAACAAATCATCAATGCGCGACAACGGGTACTTGTTCTTTATGGTAGCCTTTTTTCAAATAGCGGTAATCAATGCACATCCACATAGTCCTATCCTTCTTCTTCACAAACAACACTAGTGCACCCTAAGGTGACATACTCGGTCTCACAAACCCCTTTGCTAACACTCCTCAACCTGCTCCTTCATTTCTTCAACTCTTTCGGAGCCATATAGTATGATGGGATAGATATAGGTTGGGTGCCTAGAGCCAAATCAATATAGAAATCAATATCACGATCCGGTGGCATGCTAGGAAGGTTAGAAGGAAACACATCGGCGAACTCCCAAACTACTGGAACTGAATCAATCGTCGGAGACTCTAAGGTGGTGTCCCAAACATAATCTAGATAAGCCAAACAACCCTTCTCGACCATATGTTGAGCCTTCAGAAAGGAAATAACCCGACTAGATGTACTAAATGATCAAATAGCACTGAAGCATCCCTACAGCAAACGGAAATAATACCTATGATAACGACATCTAAGGCCAATGCATCTGGTCTGGCCAGAAAATCATAAAATCCGGATGGGACGTCGGCTTGTTGGCCTCCAACCGATTGAGCTTTAGCTGGATGACCTCTCCCTGCCTGGCCTCCACCTTTTGGACGACCCCAACCAGTCTACCCTCTATTTATGGGCAGTTGGACAACTAGTGTTGTAACCATAGGCTGTTGACTCTACTTCACTGCCTTACCCCAAAGTCTGGGGCAGTATCTACTCATATGACCTAGATCTCTGCACTCAAAACAAACCCTTGGTGTGGTGACCTGCTGCCCTTATGTATGACACTAATGGCGTGTAGACCCACTGGATGAAGCCTGAATAGCTGGTAGGCGGTATGAGCTCTCCGGCGTAGCACTGAAGTAGAAGGCAGAAGAACTTGAGGACCCAAATATCCACTGGAAGAACCCTGGATAGCTGGCGGGCGGTAAGAACTCTCTGGTATGGCACTGAAATAGGGGTGCACCGGAGCACCTCGAGGAAGTGGTGATGCTAAATATGCAGGCCTACTGGGCTGACCCCTCCCAAACTAACCTCTTTACCTAGTCGGGGCATCTTTAAACTTTTCCAGAGAATCGAACCCTCTTGTCGTGCTACATCTGCTCTCTACCTCTCAGACTGTAGCCCTTAATCCTCTGAGAAATCTCCACTACTAGCTGATACGAAGTCCTCATCTCCACCTCTCGGGCCATGTTGGCCCTAATACTAGAATGCAACCCTATAACAAACCTCTGTACCCTCTCTGCTTCAGTATAAAGTATCATCAATTCATGGCGGGACAACTCAGTAAACCTCGCCTCATAGTCGGTCACCGACATCAGACTCTGCTCAAGCTGCTCAAACTGATACCGTAGCTCTTCACTCTTAGAGGGTGGAATAAAACTATCTAGGAAAATCTATGTGAACTGACTCCAAGTAATGGGAGGAGAACCCGCTGGCCTGCCAAGAACATAAGACTGCCACCATCTACGGGCCATGTCCTCCAGCTAGAATATAGTAACCCCATGAGACTCCAATATCCTCATGTTGTGCAGCCTGTCCCTGCACCTATCAATGAAATCCTGGGCATCCTCATGACGCTCACCTATGAAGATATGAGGATGTATCCTAGTCCATCTGTCCAATAACTTTTATAGATCGCCGTCCACAGATGGTCTGGGCTCGTGTACCACTGCGGCAACTGGCTGAGCCCCATCTTTAGGTAGTGCACCCAGAGTCTAATACACTACAGCTGCATGACCAGGAGCTTGAGCAGTAAAGGTCCGTGCTCCCCCTCCCACCTGAGATGTGGCTGGGTCTACTGGAAATAAACCCGCCTGAGTCATGGTATCCATGAACTGCAACATACGGCCCATGACCTTTTGGGAACCTGGTGCTGTCATAAAGTCCATCGGGGTAGGCTCAGCTGCGGACACCTCGCCCCTCAATAATAGGATCCCCCGCAGGATCCGTAGGTAGTGCAACTAGGGAAGCTCTAGGACTCCCTCGTTCCCTACCTCGGGCTGGTGCTCGCCCCCGGCCTCTGCCTCGGCCTCTAGCAACGGGGGGAGCAGCTCCTCCCGAGTCTAGAACGTCTGTCGTGCGCGTCCTCACCATCTTTGATAGAATAGAAAAAGGAGATTTAGTATACTATCAACTACACGATAGAAGATGAATAAAGAGTAGTTTCCTAACATCGTATGGCCTCAACCGCAAGTCTCTATTAGGTTTTCCCAGAACTTGTGAGACCTATGTGAACCTAGTGCTTTGATACCATGTTATCACGACCCAAATTCCATCGTAGGTTGTGATGGCACCCGGCACCGTTGTCAGGAAAGCCAACCCTAATTCAACTAATGGGCTCTCATTATTTTACCAAAATAACCCAAACATTTTTCTTAACAATTAAGCTTTTAAATAGTCGATAATTTACAAGTTCATATTTTTTTTTCCCCAAAATATAGTCTACAGGTATGTGCCATGAACTAGTGTCACAAGTACTAGGGCAACTAGTAGAATATACAAAAAAAATACCACTACCCTACTGCCTGAAATAGAATTGACAATACATAACAACAACAAAAGAAGAGAACTCCGGTATGCTGCTGAACGGCTCAGAAGGGGCAGCTCACCGTGAGACCTCGATCAGGAGTCAGGAACGTGCGCCGGGCGGGTAACTAGATACACCTGCATCAGATCCTATACAATTAAGTACAAAAACATAGTATGAGTACATAAACAACATTTACCCAGCAAGTATCCATTCTAAACTTGAAGAAGTAGTGACGAGGGGTCGACTTGACACTTACTAAGGTCAATATCAATATTATTTAAGGTTTACGCTAAGCATGGATAACATAAATATAATGACAGTCTCAGAACAAGAGAAACAATATATCACTTGCAGTCATTTCATATAATAATTTACATTTCAAAGCTTTTACACAGAGTAACTCATGGATGAATTCCACATAAATAACGTGCGCACATTATGCTGAGGTCGTACGGTACGGTCCAACATAATAATAACTGGTGCACTGCTAGAGGGTCGAATGGCACGAACCATAGAGGCATCTATTTCTACCGAGGTGATCGGCCCGATCCATAAATAGCAATTATTATCAAGTAAGCACACATTGCTTATTTATAATCAAATAAATTCATACAATTTCTCAAGTAAGTGCGTACATTCGTTTATATTTATTTACATTTCCTAGCATGCCCTAAGTGATCTCAGTAGCAAGCAAAAACGTAAGCATTTGCAAGTATGGCATGATAATGGTCCTAAACTACTCGGACAATTAGCATAATAGTAGTTGCGCACAGACTCTCATCACTATGTACATACGTAGCCCCCACAGATAGTCGCATACATTTATTTAATTCACCTAGGAGGTTATTTCCCTCTTACGAGGTTAGAAAGGAGACTCACCTTGTTCCAAATCTTACTTCCAATTTTAAGAACGCATTCAAACCCTCAATTCGGAGCCGAACGATCCAAAACTAATCGAACGGGGTAAGAACTAGTCAATACAAGTTCAAGAGTTCATATTCTAACTATTAAAGTAATTTCCCAACCCTAAATACAAGTTTCCTAAAATTTATCCCTGGGCCCACGTACCTGGATTCCAAAAATTCTCGAGGGAAGTTGTTACCAATAATCTAAGGATCAAGAAAATATGATTTTTACTTCATTCCATAACAAATTTCGTGGTTAAATTTTATTTTTTTCAAAACCTTAGGTTTTACTCTAAACCCATAGTTTTAACTAATTTACATGGTGTAATCTACCCCTAAACTATATATTAAACTCACATTACGTAGAAATAACTTACCTCACAATGCTAGGCTGAAATCCCCTCTTTGTAAGCTCCCAATCGCCCAAGGAATGAATAAAATGTGTCAAAAATAACACATTTCCCATATTAAATGAAGGCACTGCCTTCAGCAATTTTTGCACCTGCAGTTAGAGGACTGCATCTACGATCTCGCTTCTGCGAGGAAAGGTTCGCATGTGCGAAATTTGACCGAGCTGGCAGGGGGCGCTTCTATGGTTCCACTTCTGCAGAAGAGGAGCTGCATCTACGGTTCCTGGGCTCCTTCCCTTGGGCCACACCTACAAAGGATTGGCCGCTTCTGCGGTCTCACACCAGCGGCTGACCAATCGTAGGTGCGGTTATGACAAATGCCTGGAGCTTCAGCTCTTTCCAAAATTTTCTAACTTAACTCGAGCCTCATCCAATTGACGCTCGAGGCCCTCGAAGCCCTGCCCGAACATACCGACAAGTTTGAATTCATCAAACGGACTCGCTCAAACCCTCGGAACGCCCAAAACAACACTAAATCTAAGAATCACCCCCTAAAACCAGTTAAATAAAACTTATGAACTTCAAGTTCTTCAATTCACATCCAATGTAATGACACACTTATACTACTCGGATTGATGCCAAATTTTGCGTGCAAGTCTTATATGACAATGCGGAACTATTCCGGGTCTCGTAATTCTATTCGGACTTCTGATAACACAAAAATCCGCTTCAAACCAAATATTTAAGAACTTCAAAATCCTTAAGGAATCAACTTTCACTATTAGGTGGCAAAATGCTCCCGGGTCATCTAAAATCCAACCCGGACATACGCCCAAGTCTGAAATCATCATATAAATCAGTCGGAACCTTCAAATCCTGATCCCGAAGTCGTTTACTCAAAATGTTGACCGAAGTCAAACTCGCCCTTTTAAGCAGCCTTAAGGAACCAAGTGTTCCTATTTCTACCCAAACTCTTCCAAATCCCGAACCAACCATCCCTGCAAGTCATAAATCAAAAAATCAAGTGCGGGAAGTCTTATTTAGGGGAATGAGGTTTTAGAAAGCAAAATGACATGTCGAGTCGTTACACAAATGATGCCATTTGTCAATTTGTTTTTATAAAGAAAACAACAACGGAATTTGTTGTACTTGCCGTATATGTTGATGACATAAACCTTATTGGAACTCCTGTAGAACTCCAAAAGGCAAATGATTATTTAAAGAAGGAATTCAAGATGAAAGATCTCGGAAAGATAAAATTATGTCTCGGTTTGCAAATTGAACATTTGGCAAATGGAATTTTTGTTCATCAATTTGCCTACATAGAAAAGGTATTGAAACAGATTTACATGGATGGAGCACATCCATTAAGTACTCCAATGGTTGTTCGATCACTTGTTGTGAATAAGGATTCATTCCGACCTCAAGAAGAGAATGAAGAGCTACTTGGTCCTGAAGTACCATATCTTAGTGCAATTGGTGTACTAATGTATCTTGCTAATACTACAAGGCTTGACATAACTTTTCCAGTTAATATCTTAGAAAGATATAGCTCTGCTCCTACAAGGACATATTAGAATGGAATCAAACACATATTACGGTATCTAAAAGGGACTACCGATATGGGCTTATTATATGGTAATAATTGCAGTCCTGATCTTGTTGGTTATGCCAATGTTAGGTATTTATCTGACAAGGCTCGATCTTAAAAGGCTATGTGTTTACATGTGGAGGCACGCCATATCTTGGCGATCAACTAAGCAATCAATTGTGGCTACTTTATCTAATCATGCTGAAATAATTGTTATTCATGAAGCAAGTCGAGAATGTGTGTGATTGAGGTCTATAATATATCTTATTCAAGACAAATGTGGTTTGAAGTGTGATAAATTACCCACGATTTTGTATGAAGACAATGCAGCATGCATAGCCCAATTGAAGGGGGGATTCATAAAAGGAGATAGGACAAAGCACATTTCACCAAAGTTATTTTTTACTCATGATCTTCAAAAGAATGGTGATATCAATGTGCAACAAATCCTTTCAACTAATAATATGGCTGATTTATTCACCAACTCTCTACCGACGTCAACCTTCAAGAAGCTAGTGTACAAGATTGGGATGCGAAGGCTCAAGGATGTGAATTGATGCTCTTATCAGGGGGAGCTAATACACGTTGCACTTTTTTTTCCCTTACAAGGTTTTGGCCCACTGGATTTTCCTCGTAAGGTTTTTAACAGGCAACCAAAAGGCGTATTTCTAAACACGTGTACTCTTTTTTCTTTACTAGAATTTTTTTCCCACCGGGTTTTCTTTTAGTTAAGGTTTTAACGAGGCACATTATCTATTAAATAGCATTCAAGGGAAAGTGTTATAAATAAAATTTTGTTGATGGTGAATGTCTATATTTAGAGAGATTCTAGGAATTATTACTTGGTGACTAATTCACTCTTTCCCTATAAATAGAGGGTTTTATTCCATTATAATTCCTCTCAAAGCAATAAGAATTCTCTCTCGATCCCTTTCTTTGCAATATTCTTCTTTATTGTTTTATTACAGAATATTTGTTTTTGGATTCTTTTTAGTTGAACTTAGAAATATGCGGCTTAAGTCTTACTCTCTCATTTTATATTTTAGGACGAGATTTATGTAATTATCGCGAGTAATTCATAGTAATCTGCTGCAAAGACAAATTACTTTAAAGTTTGATCAAATTAAATAAACTAAAACGTCAAAATGAAGTCGCATTTTTCTCTTTAGTAAAACAAAGTCGACTGGTACTTTCCTAAACTGATAATTCCGAAAACTGTAATTCCATTTTCCCTAACCTATTCTAATTAGGATTACTGCGTATATAAATTTCCTTATAACCAAGCCCTAACGTGCTCTTCAAGCAGCTTCTTTCATCATCTCGTTTTTTACTTTCCAAAAAACATATGTTTCCCTAACCTATTCTAATTAGGATTACTCCGCCTATATATTACTCCATCCTATAACCAAGCCTTAGCCCTTCAAGAAGTACTTTCATATCACTTCACTTTTTCTCAAATAATCAACAAATCAATGGCTGCATGCATCTCTTTAGGTCATGAACATTCGTTCAAGAAATTTGATGAAGTTTTCAAGCTGCCGCAGAAGAGGTACTTCGACTTTTCTTCCTATGAAATTAACGATAGTTATCGACTGGAAAATTATAGCAACAGGAGACTCAAATTTAGTCATGTCTACCCTAGTCCAAAATTAGTGGCTGCATGCATGTCATTAGGTCACGATCACCATTCATTCCACAACTTTGAGGTAGTTTCCAAGCTGCCCGTCTCACGAGGTTCTACCACCGATGGGCGCAGTTGTCATTCTCCCATTACTCAAGTCGCCCACAGGACAGAAGTAGTACCCTCGCACTACAGTAAAAAAATACCAACCCTAAAAATGGTGGCTGGATCTTTATACTTACCAAAAGAAAACCCAAATAAACCACGAGGTGAAGATGCACACTTTATCCACAAATTATACCAAACAATTGGTGTAATGTTAGAAATTTTGGGAGAGCAAGACAACACAAAAGAACACTCAAAACTCACAAAGAAGAAAATGGAGGAAAGGAGGATTTCTATTCAACTTGGCTTACATCAAATGGCTAGATTACATAGCTATTTATAGGAGAACCCTTTCATGCATCTAGCTTAGTGTATATGTAAACACAATAAATAAGTCCACACCTCACTTCATTCAAGGTACATGGATGATACCAATGCATAAAGAAATTCACACTCTAATGCATGTACTTACTTA